>BQNB010035542.1:7877-34338 GCA_026074375.1 Tanacetum coccineum
CCAAGAATCAGAAAAGAGTCCGAAGGTATACCACAGTTATGTACTTTTCCAACTCGGTTTTGAAGGAAATTCACTCACCACATTCTTCCCGCCAATAATATCACCATCCGCTAAGTCGAATACATTCTCGAATGGACCCAAATCTGAATGAACGTTGGAGAGACCAGTCGATGCTTCAAGCAAAGGAACCACTTCCTTACCTAAAAGTATCAAACGCATATGAATAAAAGTGATACGAAAAGTGGCTAACTAAATAAGGAAAAATAACAAAAGAAAAAAAAAAGAGAAAACAAGAAAAAAGGTAACCTTTATTCTTGGGATAATTCCTTGAAAATGTATTATACTTGTCACTTTTTGTTTTTGTGTGTATTGAACTTTTTTTTTTCTTATTCTATGTATTGAACTTTCAAATTTCGACCTTTGTGTGTATTTTGTCACTATTCTAGCCATGTAAAATGATCATTTTACCCTTCGAATTTGAAAAAAAGTAAGGGTAAAATGGTCAAAAATACACACAAAAGTCGAAATTTGAAAGTTCGATACACACAATGAAAAAAAAGTTCAGTACACACAATAACAAAAAGTGACAAGTATAATGCATTTTCAAGTAATTAACCCTTATTCTTTACAAAAGCTTGTTCCATGCTAGTAAAACAACAGGAATACTTTTTAGGAAGGACAAGGCACAAAGAGTATTCCACTATTTGCCTTTTATAAGGAGTCATCTAAGTAAGCCTCATCACCTTTACCGCCAAAAAAATGGCCAATTGAATCACGACAACACGGTTTCTTAAAAGATAAGTCACGACAAGTTGCTAAAAATGCAATCATGAAATATTAAGAGAACAGAAGCTAAATATTAAGTAGGCCAAGTAGCTATCCCTTAAATGCTACAATGTCACCCACTTGGCCTTAGGGGCATATGATAGGCCTTCGTAGTTAAAATTTTATATCATAGTTAAAAGTTTATGAAAAAAAACTCTATGAATACACTAGATATATAGTATGTATCAAATACCATGCATGGATAAAATGCATCATCATGACTTACGTACATACATAAATCACACATGCATAGATAGCTCATGCATATCTAAAATATATTTGATACCAAAGATATCACGATACAGAAGATCTGATTCAATCAGAATATATGTAAGATATGGCAAAAATTGTAAGAGATTATATTTAATTATAAGGATATATCTCAAAGATTATATTCGATTGCTATAATCGTTTGCCATCTATGCTTCTATAAATAGGTATGTTGAAATGCAGCGACTACTCACTATGCTCTCTCTCCCTCTTTCACAAAAATAGTTCTCACTCTCACATTATGTATATTTCGTTAATTGACTTGAGCGTCGAAGTGTAATAAGGGGAGAAAAGTCTCATGTACTCTCTAACGAGTGCTTTGTTGTTGAGTGATACAGGTAAACATGTTGAATATTACGATGATCAAGACCCGCTAGGCAAGCCTGTGGATCTACGTATCATCAAGAATCTTGAGATCTCAAATTGCTATATGACACGATTCACTGAAAATGATAAATGATATATTTATTTTTTAGATAAGATGGTTAATTGAATAATTATAGGTCGAGCAAAAGTACGCATGTTATCGAGTAAAAGAGTTCTATTATAAAATTTTGTGTTAGAGATATACAATTAATGTGTCATTTGTAAGTGGTTTGAGCGGATAGTAAGTTCAAGTCTTGACAGTTTAGAAATCTATTTTTACCACATAAGCCAGTTTAGAAATTCTTTCAATTTAGTGGCTTATTTTTTAACCCACCTTGTTTGGGTAGATAGTTTTGGAACAATGGAATGGGATTACATCATTTTTCATGTTTTAGGTAAGCTTATTACATCATCTTTAAGTTTAACGAGTTTTCAATAATCATTTTGAGGGTAAACAAGACGGTAGGTGGCTCTCGCGTTGCGGCGGAGGCTTATTTTGTCGTCACAACGCATCGTTGAGTTCTTTTGTATGACTTGTGGGTTTATTTATTGGTTTTCTCATTTTGGTACTTAGGGAAGTAGCTCAAGATTCTACTTACTTGAGGGGTCAATGTTGTATTTATTTCCTTTTTAGTATATGAAAGGATATTGGGAGACATGAGTTGATAGTCTCCATGTTTAGTGTAATGACCGGTAACTGTTGGAATTCGCCTTTCTAATGATGGTTTACTATAATTTTTCGCCTTGATAGTTATGATATGTGTTTAAGTTTTTCTACATATAAGATGTTTGTGTCCCACTGATTATCTTTGGACAGAAGCTCTTAACAGTCGATAGATTGGGAATATGCTTTTCATGTCTTTTGGTAAAAGTCAACCATTTACCACCCGGAAACAAATTGAAGAAACCCCTAAAAAGCTTAACTGATGGCTCACAACCATACACTTTGCACTTAACGGCATATGTAGTAAGTTTGGCACAGCTAAACGGGTTATGTCTAGACAAATGCACGTGAAAGTACTGTAGAACATCACAAAAGAACTTAGGGAGAGGAAACCTAAGGTTTGCGAGGCTTAAACAGTGAGTATATAAACTAACGTACCCATCTGGGGCATCGAATATGGTTTGGCTACGTGTGGGGAGCATTACTTTATACTCAAAAGGAACGGGGTAGATAGAAAGGAATTCAGAGTGATCTTCTATTGTGAGAATGCATGTTTGTGTGTGAATACTATCTTTTGCACTCATAGTGAAGAAAAGAAGAATGGCGATCTTAACTTCTTAGACGCTCGAACAATGCAGAAAATATGGAGAAAAGCGGTGAAGACGATAAATGAAACTAGGACTCTTTAATCAAGGTTTTATAGGAGGTAACTTTTATTTTTAAAAGTACACGTGTAGGCGTAAAAATCCCTTATCTGGATTTCAAATAGGAGTAGAAATTGGTTAATGGTAAAATCATAGAAACCAAGGGCGACTCTTGGTTGATTTACAATTGAATCATAACTAACCCCTTATCAAGTGTGATTAACATTAAATGCGTATAGCATGCGTATTTATCGGGCTTCGATTTAGGGCTTTGATATTATTTTACTTTGAAGTCGAAAGCAATGCATCCATAGATGTATACATCACATTCGACTGGGGGGCTTGATGACGTACCCTCCTCTCTGGCTCGAAGGCCTCTCTTTCGAGCTCGAAAGGGATCTACTCCTAACTATACCTAGAAACCTTCGAATAGTTTCTAGTGGCATAAAATTATCTTCGCGATGGTTACCAGTATGAGAATCCGCCATAAGAAGCCCCACATACTTCGTGGTGTGGACTTCAACGAAACAAGGGCAGAGGTCAGACTTGGTCAAGTCAAAACCCACGTTCTCCCTCTCTACTAAGGCTTTCTCACCAAGGTATAGATCATGGTACACTAACCCTAGAACCCCTCTTAAATCGTGGGATGCCCCCACGATCACCGGTTTATGTGCAGAACCTTGTTCCAGCCTATTTCATCACCTGTAAATAGATGGCAAGGTCTTTAGGTTTGTTTTACACTCTCAACACTTATTTATAAACTTTATACATACTTATTACTCCCAAAAGCACATACTTACTCTTATGCCAGAGGTGATTTGCAAGGACACCCCCTACGCTTCACTTAACGTAGTGTTTTCATTTGTGTTGTCACGTGTTATCTATGGCTTAGCAATCTAACATCCACACTTAAAATCTTTTATCCCCATCGAAGTCTGGTCGTGCCCATATTTACACAATCACATACATATGCCTAACTTGGTAAGTTTTGGTATATTTAGATTAAGATACCAGTGGGTAGTTGATGTTCCCGATAGCTGCAGACCTATGTTTGTGAAATTATCTGTTAGTTTTGATAACACTAACGGATATTATATACGTCTTTTTAGTCAAAAAGATATACAGTTGTATCGTGTGACCCAACATGAACTGACTGCTATGACAACTAGCTTCTCCATTGATTCGTATTCACGTATGTCAAAATTTGTTTCCATCTCGTGCCAAAGTGTGAGGCCAATGATATTGCCGCTGTCAAAAGTGTTATATTCATCAAAACCACATATTTTAAGTTATCATGATACTAATTTTTGTGCAGGAAAGTTTACCTTATATTTTGGATGTCGATTGTTCTTCAATGGATATGATTTGTAGTAGTGTCTCCCGATGTATAAATCCTACTTTTTGCTTGTATGCGGCCGACATATTATGTTGTGGTAGGGGTAGGTATGTAAATAAATAAACTACTAACAGTTTATTAACATTGTATCCATACCTGTTGCATTCTCTACATTTGCTCTTGTTGGAAGCTCATTGTAAGCGGCAAAGTTAAAGTAGTGTTCAGGGAAACCAACATTGGATATTTCATGCAGCTCAATGGACTTGCCAAATATGAGATGCGTATGGTTTTGCAAAGTTCATTCCCACGGACTGTGTCTTGACACCTGAAGCCTGAGATTCTGTACGCCCTGTGGATTTGTAGTAACTGGTTGAAGTAGTCAGCGTCTTTAACATCCACATTGGCTTGTATGGGAGTACAATGGTAAGCGTAATTAAAAATGGTTATGTTACTCATCTACCGTATATGTCCAAAGACAGTTGTGGTTTAACTATTGATGTACTTTTTTGTCAATTAACATGCAGCAATTCTTGATTGGTTATCGGGTATGGATGTGCTTGGAAGTCTATTTACGGTATATACTATTACTTCGATTATCTTGTTGCAATGTATTGGCTTTAGATCTGCAATATCTATGATCTCTGGTTCTACGATGGTCATGTTTACCTTGTCTTCACGTGTTTTTTTGGTGTTGCTAGTTGTCGCCATGTTCCTGGGACAAATAAACATGTGGTGCATTTAGTATTAGGTCTTAAGTTAGTTTTTGTATAACAATTAAATACAATTGTATGCTTATCCAAGTTCTTAAAATGTATGTCAATCACAAATTTTCAAGCATAAGAATCATTTAGAAGGGATATATGTTCAGGTAAGCAGAGGACATGTATGACAACTTCGAATTCATAAACATGTATGCATGTCAATGGCAGAATATAGTATCAGAGCAGTATTCTAGTTGTAAATTAGTTTACACTTACTTTAATTTACATGTTCTTAAGTAGGTAGTGATAACATACTTATCTAGTTGTAAATCAGTTTTCGCCTATTTTAGTCTACACGCTGTCACCGGCATCTACTTATAAAAATTTAGCGCATACAACGTTCGTTAAAGGAAGTAAGTGGAGATACGTAAGTGCTATGGGCAATTACTTTATTTAACAAAAAAATAAAGTAAAGATGGTGGGTTCAAATTTCCAAAGGAAACTTCATTTAGAAGGGATACGAGTTCATGTAAGAATGAGACATGTATAACAACCACGAACTAGCAAACATGTATGTATGTCAATGGCAATATATAATAGCAATGCAGTATTCCAGTTGTAAATTAATTTTTGTGTACTTTAGTCTACATGTTCCTAAGTAGGTAGTGGCGACATACTTTTCTAGTTGTAAATTAGTTTTTGTCTATTTCAGTTTACATGATGTGACCCACATCTAGTCATATAAAGTTAATGCATACAGTGTTAGTTAAGGGAATCAATTGGGGATACATAAATGCTATCGGCAGTTACTATGTTTAACAGAATATAAAGTAAACATGTTGGGTTCTAAGTTTTGTAAGAAAATCTTTATACACTATGTTTTTTGTAGCTGTTGAGGATTGGTCTGGGTGCGAGCTGATGAGAACTTTAAGTCCGTCTGAGGTGGTCGCTCTTGAAAGGGAGACTTATAGTTGACCGTGTCCAAAGACAGGTTCAGGGAGGTATACTCCTATCCTTTTTAGAGATTGGCATTGGGACTTATTTATCGTCATTGCATAACATACTTTTATCGGGAACTGTACTCTTAAAGATAAACGAAACTCTATGTCTTTCATTGTTAACGGAATGCGTGGGAGATTTTTTTGTTGAGAAACCCTTGTGTATGTGATTATTTGAGCTTCAATCACCCTTGGTAGTAGTTGCTTCACAATTAGACGTGTTCCATTATAGAGGCCATCGACAATATTGACGTTGTGTAATAGCATTATAGGTATTCCAATCTTTAGTTCTAATCTATGTAGTGGCAATCCGGCGAACGAAAGAGTATTTAAATACTCTTTCGGATATAATAGTTCCACTTCTCCTCCATGATGTCCGTGGGGTAGGGTATCATCAAAATTTATATATGTACGCACTCTTCCTGAGAGCATAGACACGACCTTAGCGTTAATGATGTATGTCGTATCGTTCTTAGGACAGACTACTGCCCTTTCCTGTAGCTCTACATCAGTGGGATTGTGTAATGTTTTGTCATCGTAGATAAATTTAGTTAAGTTTGATATTCCATTCTCGTCATCAGGAATGCAATAGTTGTCAGGGATATCAATCCATAACGTGTTTTCCGGATCAACTTCATCAGGCGTGCCGATATGTCCATTTCCAATGTCTAACAACCACTGTACAAAAGTCGATATTTTTTCCTTTTCTGCTTCCTGCAGGTTTTCGTGGCTTAAGCGCATATTTTTGTAAGATAGTCTAGCTTGAAGTGATGCCATAAGTAAGACTCGACAACTGACGAGCTTATTATTTCATCCCTTGTTAAACTTTTCTTCACCGGTAAAGTCTTCTTGAAGTCTCCTCTGAGCATGACGGTTTTACCTTTAAATAAGTGGTTTGGTACATCAAGTAGGTCTCGTAGGGTTCTGTCTAAGGTTTCAAAGTAGCGACGATCATTCATAGGGGAACCGTCCCATATGATTAGACAAGTCTCTTAAATTAAGGTTACAAGTTGTGTGTTTTTCTTTATTGAACACACAATGGTATCGATTGGATCAAGGGGTAACTTAAAACGTGAATGAGCAGAGCGACCCCTTGGAAATAAAAATGAATCGATACCTGATGATGCAACAGCAAGCATAATCCTTCATTCGGAACGTAATGCATATATGATTGTTTTACAGAGAAACGTCTTACCTGTACCCCCATGTCGGTATACGAAAACCAACTCCTGCTTGTTGTTCATGCAGGCATCTACAATTAGGTCGAATATATAGTGTTATTTCTCATATAATTTTGTTAGTAGTCGGTCTCTCTTTTTGGCAAGCAACCGTCAATCATAGCTTTTTTCTTCCATGAGCAACCTATTTCTCAACATAAACATCAGATGTATAGCGGTAGACGGAGGCCAAAGTCTATTAACAATATTGAGTAGTGATTTAGACAACTTTCCAACTCGTATAGCATGTAGTCTTCGAGTTTGAATCATGTATATGTAGGTTGGGAATGTTGAGTGATATGGAAGAGGTGTACGGTATATCTTTCGACATACTTTTCCATGTATGTTTCCAAAGTCTGACTGGGTCTGGCACTTGACAAAAAGTAAGTATGTGCGCAAGCATTGTTCATAACTCTACTGTCGTAGCGGTCAGTGCAGCTTCCTACAACGTAGTCTCCCATTCTTGATGCTCCTTCGATAAGCCCAGGGCTTGACATGCGGCTCGGTACGTAGGATACACAATGTCATTGACAGTACATATGCCAGGAAAACTCGTACATCATTTTTGATGGCAAACCAACATTCTCTTATAAAATAAGTCACCTAAGGTAGGATGTATGTACGATAGCCTACCAATTGATGACTTATTCCTTCTACGACGATGACGCCAATACTTGCCATCCGCATACCAGACAAACTCGGAAGGGAAGTTTAAGTAATTAAGACGCCTTCCATCAGTGTGATGTTCGTTATAGTATAACTATTCTGTCAAGGTAGTTTTCTTACTGTGAGGATTAACAAAAACTGATTCAAGCCTGTCTCTACCCTTAAAAATGACACGCTGGATGTTTAGCAAGTGCACAGCTAGTATTTAAACAACGGGTTCTCTATAATGTATTTCAAATTCGAGAATCCTCCAACAGGCTTCATGTGGACTTATATATCGTGCGTTCAAGATGTTTTTAATCTTGTCAACCACTATTTGTGACCGACTAGTGGATGTTGATGCACTCATTGCGTTTCTAGATATACGGGCGACTACACGGTCCATTCCCTTTGAAATATACTTGAACTGGTATTTTATAAGCATTGTACATTGATGTGCTGTCATTGTATGGTATATTTAAGATGATTCAAGTTTTAAATTTATATTTTGCCGACTAAACCAAAAACAACACTTTAACGGGCAGTGTACCCGATCGGTAGTAGTTTCGTGGTAAGTAGGGTGTCGAACACTTGAAGCGAGGTTAAATCTATCAATTTAATTAATATCTTGGTTATCTAATCTATGTTAATTCTATTCTATTCTAAACCTATGTTAAACCTATGTCAGTCTAAATCCTAATTCTAACGGGAAAAGGGGGTTTTCAGCCTGAGAGACTGGCACGGTTTGGTTGGTGTCTATAATCAATTCAAGGCACTTTTACCCACGCAAGCTAATTAACAAAAGATGAAAGAGCGGTCAAACCTTATATAAGAAAACTATATTAACCATTATTAATCCGATTAGAACGTTGGTTTGTTTATTTAGTGCAATGATTTCTTCTCTCAAGGTGGCATATCATTCTTAAGACTTAGGCGTTACATCATCCTAAGACCTAGACACAATAATTCTATCACAATTAAAGCATCCGCATAAAGCATCCTATTTGCTGATTATAATCTATCTTAGGGATTAAAGCAATGGTGATCTTGTTAAACCCTAGCTCATAGAGACTTTACCCACTTACCGCTTAATGGCAATTTATACACTAGTAGTCCACTTGTCCAACTATCCAATGGAATCAGAACGTTACTTGTTGAATTATCTAGGTCACCTGCTAGTCAACACGATCAATAAACCATTGGCAATATCCAATTAACTAGTTAAGCCCGAAGCGTATCCTAGACACAGACTTAGAAGGACAATATTTGTGTAACTATGATTCTAGATGTATAAATTACTATATGGAGAGCTATCCTAGACTCTAGATCTGCTTGGTCCGCTTTACTAGATCTAGTTGAATGATAGGTCGCATACAAAAGCGCGTAAACAAGTATAAATTGATAAACATAAACAAGCACTCAACGATAAATCAAGAAATCGAGATAAACAAATACCAAACATTCAGATCTTCATAATAATGGCTAATACCCGAAGGTATTAGCCTTCAAACGTCATAATAAATACAAGAATAATTATTTAGCCAAGATAAACTAACCGAGTTAACGAATGATACCAAAAACTGAACGATTACTAAAGTATATGGAATTACACGTTGTCTTCTATGGAATTGAATACGTTGCTCGACCTCTTCTGCTCTTTTTCTCCTTTGAAAATTGACTTTTGTAGTTTAGGTATCGAGAATATGATTTAGCACACTTAAAACTCGTTTTTGAGTTTTGTATTTATAAGGTTTGAAAGTCGGTTGGATACGCCGTATCTAAGAGTTGGATACGGCGTATTAGGGATTTCTTAGAGTAGATACCACGCTTGATATCTTCCAGAATATTATATTGATTCCATATCTTGAATACGGCGTATTGACTCTTCTAGACACGGCATATTGATCTTTATTCCTGAGTGGTCTTTCATGAGTGCAGGCACAGATACGCCATATCTCCCTTGATGGATACGGCGTATTGGTCTTCAGAATAGTAATCTTCAAAATATCTTCATTTAAGCTCCTAAATGCGCGTCTTTTGTGAACTTTCACCAATTACTCCGTAATTACTGCAATTCTCAAATATAAACGATTAAGTAACAATTCTTTGCAATAACTATACAAAATGGGTTAATAACATGGGATAAATGATGCTATAAAATAGACGTTATTTGATGTCATCAAATATCCCCCACTTGAATCCTACTTGTCCTCAAGTAGCCTTTAGAAGTTATAAAAATGTATCCCTAAGGATATTTTCCGTTAAAGCACTTTTTCGATCTATTACAAGTACACAACCAAACACCTCATAAAATAAGAAGATGAAAACACTCAAATCACTCAACTAATCTATGTGGTAACATGTAACTAACTCGCTCAATTGCTCGGTCGTGACGAGTATTCTATCATAAGCTTGACAAGGATACACATCTCCACCACTAAAGCTAAAGAGTAACAAGTTTATAAAGGTAAATATAGGTTTTTTGTATGGAAAGGCGTACAGTTTGATCATACTATAATCTTTCATTAGAAGTACCACTCCAACAAGGCAGCTGAAGCACACATACACACCCGAACGCTAGGATAGACATGTGTGTTCGATCACATCCCCATTCAAATTTAACCAACAGTTAGGATGATGAATGATATAGGGTAGGAACCTTCTAACTTTCAGCAAAAGTGGTAAACCAACGAGGCAGCTAAGACATGCATACATGGCCGTAACGACGGAATAGACATGCACGCTCGAACAAGTCCTTATTCTCGTAAAACCAACGGCTAATCATCAGGTGAGAGGGAAGTAAATTGTTGTTAAATAAAAATCAAGAAACAAATAGATTAAAACTTAAGATACAAGTTGCTAGACACTTATTCCCGACCGTTACCATGATAAAGACGCAACTATTTACAACGTCTTGATCATAGATCAACAACCTAAGTTGGCATTCCCGTAACGGTCAACTTCCCAATCTTCCCAAAACCTTACATACTCTACAAGGCAAGTGGCGATATCTTCCACTTATACAATATTCTACATCGTTGATTTTTTAGACGTATCAACGAATAATCGATCCTTCGTGTAATTCCTTCGGTAATTGCGAAACGATTATCTTCAAACTTTATCTTTTTTGTATTTTTCTCATTTTTTAGGTCTCGGATAATTGTTGGAGTCTTCTAATTATCTGTGTAAGTATTTCCTAAGTTATGAACGAATTACATGAATCCGTTGTCTATTTAATATTCCGTTAATGCAAAGAACAAGTAAGGTAGTATGAAGACTATTACAAGGCCCCTAAGAGTATATTAAATGCGTGTAAAATACCTTAAGAGGGATCAACCATATAAGGGGCAATGTAGTATGAAGACTGTTACCTTATGGTATCCTTTCTACACACTCGCGTTTCCCTAGATGTGTCAATAGCGATACAGATAAAAGCTGGTTTTCTAAGGCCTAAAGCGCACATTCATCAACAAGAAGCAACAATAAAAGGATCTACAATCCAACTTTTATGCAATCATAAGTAAATACAAAAGAGGGTTTAGCCTCACATGTTATAAAGGAAGCAAGAAGATAAATCAATCATACAACACATAGACATATTGAATGATTAATGATAAATAATCTTACTTGATTTAAACATTGATTTCTCATTTGATCTTCTACTCACGGTGAGTTCATAGCCTCGCCTTTACTACTTTAACTATTTTCTTAAAACCCGTGAGAGAGATACATGCTTGTTTTTATAAAATTGAACACAAATTTTTTTCAGTATGCTGGACCCAAATTGTATGCTTAATGCTTGAGTACCTATTGCTAAAGACCCTAGTATCATGAACCGTTAACTACCTGTGATGGGTAGACGCTATGGTAATAAATAGGCCTATGGGGTGACTCCCCGTCCGGGGTTTGAATCCTTTTGGAACACCCACTTGCAACAGATATATTATCTAAGATGTTATAGGTATATAGCAATAATACATAATCTTTTGGGGCAAACAACATTTTTATCTCGTCAAAGGGATCGGTTGTCACGAGCTCAATGCATTATTAATTAAAACTTGTTTGATCCACAAGTTTTCAATGATTTAAATATTTGTGTTCTAAATCTTTATGCTTACATAAACCTATGAATTTCACTCAATGTTTTGTTGACTTTTTAGCATGTTTATCTCAGGTAATCAAAGCTAAGGACTTAGAGCTTGGGACGAGGAGGTGATAAACTTCCCAGAAGGTCCTGTATAATTTCTCAGAGAAAACCTCGGTGCTATTCTATCTCTGTGTATTCATTTGTTAGACTCGAAATATAACCCTAAAACTGTACAGGAAGTCGATACGCCGTATCCATTCCCTAGGATACGCCGTATTGATACCTGTATATGCTGTATTAATTTAATGAATGCGTCGTATAGACTGTGCTAAAAATAAAGACTGGATAACGTCCAGATAATCAATACGCCATATCCATGGGGTTTGGATACGCCGTATAGACAGTCTGGGAAAACAGACTCGATAAAAATTGAAAATACATTCCGAGTTGTCTCCAGGCAAGCTCTTTTGTTTACAGAAAAGTCTTTAAGTTAGACTTGCCCCAATTTAATCTCATCCTTATAAAAACAATTGGGTGGGTTCGATATGGGTGCCAAATGACACATACTAATTCTTTGTTTAGGGTAAAATGAATGGCTCACTTTGTAAAGATGATTCCAGTGTCATTATATAAAATTTTAATCCATCGATAAAGTTTTTTTAGTTTTGAAAAATTGCTATTAGATGTTCATGACTTGTTTCAAATAGGCTTATTTGACCCATGTGCATAGGCACCAACATCGGTATTTATTACATCAGGTAATGGTTTGACAGATAAATCCCCCGAAGAGTGTTCAATATCGACTTTATCATTATCATTGTCTGTATCCATTTTTAATTCATCGGGATAAATTACGTTAAAAGGAAATAGATCATTAAAGTTTAAAACGTTTTGTTCATCTTCATCACATTCAGACAATGATGTTTCATCTTTCAAATTAAATTCATCGATATGTTAAGGGTTTAAAATCGGTTCAGTTAATAAATATGATTTGGACGTTTGAGCATCATTGTAAACAATGGCTGGAAATTCATTCTCGAAATCTTTAAAGAAGTCTAAATCATCAAAATAACTGACCGTAGGCTTGGGTGATGGAAGCAAAGGCATATTGACTTTATCATTATCATTTTCTGAATCCGTTTTTAAATTGTTGACAGAAATTATTTTGTAAGAAAATGATTTTTTGTCAAAAATTACAGTGCAATTTTCATCGTCGGATTCGTCAAACGATATTCTAAAGTCAATTTCATCGTCCGTAGGCTCACACAAGAGTGTTGCTTCAGATGTTAACGTGTCGTTGAAGACTATAGCTAGGAATTCAGCTTCAACAGATCCGAGGTCGTGAACGTCTTCATTATCCCAGATCTTACCATACGTAGCAGTTTCCCAGTTATACACCTTACCATGCCTACGAGCTTTTTCTTCCTCAAGCCTGATATACTCCTCCATAGTAATGTTGGGGTCGTCTATTTTAACCTGTAATAAATTCGCTAGGAAAGAAAACTGTCAAATAGCTTAATACGTCGTATTCAGTGAACTGAATACGCCGTATTGATGATAGAGTCGAATACGTTGTATTGGTTTGAAAAAAAATTATACGCCGTATCCAATAAATTGAATACGCCGTATTGGTTTGAAAAAAAGTTCTACAGCGTACTTTGAACAATGCGAAACACACAAACACACAATATGCAAAAAATATATAATGCAGAAAATTAAACACACAAAACAAGCACGCAAATATGCAAATTAATCTAAGCTACACTAATCCTAATGGTTAGATCTAATCTAATGTTAAAAACCAAAATATCAAAAAAAAATCAAGATTAATTTTCACTCCCCGGCAGCGGCGCCAAAAACTTGATGTGTCGTTGTGTGGTATATATTTTATTGTTTCAAGTTTTAAATTTATATTTTGCCGACTCAACCAAAACCAACACTTTAACGGGCAGTGTACCCGATCGGTAGCAGTTTTGTATTAAGTAGGGTGTCGACCACTGAGATCGAGGTTAAATCTATCAATTTAATTAATATCTTGGTTATCTAATCTAGGTTAATTCTATGCTAATCTAAACATATGTTAAACCAATGTCAGTCTAAATCCTAATTCGAACGAGAAAAGGAGGCGTTTTCAGCCTGAGAGACTGGCACGGTTTGGTTGGTGACTATAATCAATTCAAGACACTGTTACCCACACAAGCTAATAGACAAAAGATAAAAGAGCGGTCGAACCTTATATAAGAAAACTGTATTAACCATTGTTAATCCGATTAGAACGTTGGTTTGTTTATTTAGTGCAAAGATTTCTTCTCTTGAGGTGGCATATCATTTTTAATACTTAGGCGTTGCATCATCCTAATACCTAGACATATTAATTCTGTCACAATTAAAGCATCCGCATAAAGCATCTTTATTTGCTGATTATAATCTATCTTAGGGATTAAAGCAATGGTGATCTTGTTAAACCCTAGCTCATAGAGACTTTACCCACTTACCGCTTAATGGCAATCTATACACTAGTAGTCCACTTGTCCAACTATCAAATGGAATCAAAACATTATTTGTTGAATTATCTAGGTCACCTGCTAGTCAGCACGATCAATAAACCATCAACAATATTCTAATTATTAGTTAAGCCCGAAGCGTATCCTAGACACAGACTTAGAAGGACAATACTTATGTAACTTATTATTTCTTGGTGTATAAATTTACTATTTGGAGGTGTATCCCGGACTCTAGATCATGCTTGGTCCACTTTGCTAGATCCAGTTGAACTAATTAGGTCGCATACAAAAGCGCGGTAAACAAGTATAAATTGATAAAATAACAAGCACTCAACGATAAATAGAAATCGATATAAACAATACCAAACATTCAGACTCTTAATATAAAAATGGATAATACCCGAAGGTATTAGCTTCAAATTGTCATAATAAAAACTAAGAAGTAATAATTTAGCCAAGGTAAAATAATGAGTTAACAAATGATACCAAAAACTGAACGATACTAAAGTATATAGATTTACACGATGTCTCCTATGGATATTGAATAGCTCGGTGCTCGGACCTTTCTGCTATTTTTCTCTCTGAAAAATGGACTCTTTTGTGGTTTTTTTAGGTATCGAGAAATGATTTAGCACACTTAAAACTTATTTTTGAGTTTTCTATTTATAAGGTCTAGAAGTCGGTTGGATACGGCGTATCCATGTATTGGATACGACGGTATTGGCGGATTCTTGGAGTACGGATCACGTTGATACTCTTCCAGGAATATTATATTGATTCATATCTAAATAACGGTGTATTGAGTCATTTGGATACGGCGTTATTGATCTTTATTACTTTTTGTTGGTCTTTAGTAAGTGCAGCTCACGAATACGCGTATCTTCCTCGATGGATACGGCGTATTGGTCTTCATGAATAGTGATCTTCAAAATTATCTCCTATTTAAGCTTCTACTATATGGTGCCTTTTGCTAACTTTTTACCAAGGTACTCTATATTTACTGCAAATTCTCAAATATAAACGATTAATTAACAATTCTTTGCAATAACTAAACAAAATGGGTTAATAACATGGGATAAATGATGCTATAAAATAGACGTTATTTGATGTCATCAATTGGTCAGTCCAAAAGGCATTAGTTGGAACTCGTAGTGAACGTAACGAGTCCTAAACGTTGTCTTTGGAATATCTTCATCTCTAACCCTGATTTGACGGTAACATGATCGAGGTCGTTTCTTAGAGGTAACACTGGAGGCCTTGCAGATAAACGAAAGATCGTAATTCTCTGGTAATGGATACCGTTCTAACAGTCGCTTATTTGATTCTTGATGGTCGATGCACAATCTGAAGGATCCATCCTTCTTTTTAAAGAACAGAATTAGAGCTCTCCAAGGCGAGGAACTCGGCCTGATAAATCCTTTGTCAGCCAGTTCTTGCAGTTGACTAGATAGTTCTTTCATCTCCGAGGGGGCTAGTCTATATGGTGCTCGTGCCACTGGTGCCTGATGTGTCGTTTAGTATAGGTAATTATATTATCAAGTTTTACTATTTATATTTTGCCTAACTTACAATATTAACTATCCTCTAACGGACAGTGTACCCAATCGATTGTAGGTTCATTGGTAAGTAGGGTGTCAATCACTAAGAGTGAGCTTTAATACTTAATCTATTAGTATTCTTATTATCTAAGTTAAACCTAATTAAACCTAAACTACATAAATAGGGGGTTTAGCCTGAGAGACTGACACAAGTTTTGGTTTAATCTAAACTAATAAAGCAATAAATGAGACAAATAACACACACAAGCAGATAAACAAACGATAAAGAAGAGGTCAAGCACTTATGTAAAGAAAACGTATTAACCAAGTTTATTTAAATAAAATGTATGAATTGTCTGTGTGTGCAATGATTATACTACTTTTGTTGGTGGTATATCATTCCAAAGTCAGGTGGTACTTCTCTCTAAACTATAGGTTTATATAATAGTTAATCCTGTCACAATTAACCAAACCCGCATAAAGTTCACACCGTCGATTATAATCTATCTAGGTGACAATATTGAAACCTAGCTCATCGAGGCTTTACTAACTTACGGCCT
This sequence comes from Tanacetum coccineum, assembly GCA_026074375.1. NCBI lineage: Eukaryota > Viridiplantae > Streptophyta > Magnoliopsida > Asterales > Asteraceae > Tanacetum > Tanacetum coccineum. The sequence continues at coordinate 24,233 of BQNB010035542.1, forward strand.
AATGGTTATCTAGATACTAGTAGTTTACAATCCACTTAACTACCAAAGGAAATAGAACGTTATTTATAGTCCTAAGATACCTTAGTCTGTCATTCACTTAACCAAAAGTAGAAACAAGATTTTATTTGTATTCCTAGTGATCTAGTTATATAGATAAGCTGTATGTAGTATCTATCCCAGACTCTAGCCTATAGCCCAAATACCGATTAAGTTACAGCGCTTTATTTATAATCCTAGATCTAGTTGAATGATAGATGAAAACATAATCAAACACATAAACAGGTATGAAGTGATAAATTTATATCAACTGCAATGAAAGATGTAAACAATCGACTATAAATAAATCCAAAACATTAAATTATCATAAACTGGCTTCAAATACCTATATGTATTAGCCCATAATCTTTGTAACAATACACAATATCATATTCAGAACGATTAAAGTAGAGTTTATAAAGAAAATGATACGCTAACCGAACGATTGATAGGCGCCAAGAAGTATAGTGATTACAAGAGTTTTTTCTATGAAATTGATTCACTTGCAAGACCTTCTTGTCTTCTAAAATCATCCAGAATCGTACTTGGTGGTTTTTTACTCATTGAAAACTAAATGCTAGGTTTTCTATTTATAGGTTTGCAAATCTCGGTCGGATACGGGCGTATTGGTGAGTCCAATATGTCGTATCGGAGGTTTCAACGTGGGTTTCCGGTATATTCCGAATAATTCTTTAAACCGCCTCCCAAATACGATGTATCGATGCATTTGGTACGGCGTATAGGGGTCTTCTTGTCATGGATGTCTTGTGAGTTTAGGGCTGTGAATACACCGTATATGCATAAGTGAATACGGTGTATCGAGAGTAAAACATGCTTGTTCTGCGAGTTGACCAAGGTTTCATGTACAGCGTATCTGCTGATGTGGATACGGTGTATTCTTCAAAGTCAGAAAATGGTCTTGAATTTGTCCAAGTCTTAAGATACGGTGTATCTTTCTAGAATGATACGGCGTAATGATGTCAGATTCAACAGACTTTCTTGAACTTCTTCATTTACGCTCCAAAACACGTTCTTTTCTCTAACTATCACCAATTGCTTGATAATAACTGAGATTCATAAAGATAAGCAATTAAGTATCAAATCTTATATAAAATAATATAAAACGAGCAATATAGATGGGATAAATGATGCTAATAATTAGACGTTATTTGATGTCATCAGATATCCCCCCACTTGAATCCTACTTGTCCTCAAGTATTTAGATTTTTACTTATGAAAACGTATCCTACACGATTGTCTCATTTAAGCGTTTTTATTCAATTACTAGTGCACAACCAAACACCTCACGAAATAGGAAATAAAATCACTCAACTAATCTATGAGGTAACATTTAGTAGTTCGCTCAATTGCTCGGTCATGACGAGTATTCTATCATAACCTTGGCAAGGATACACATTTCCACCACTAAAGCTAAGGAGTAACAAGTCTAAAAGGGTAAATTAGGTGAATATAACAAGGCTTAAGGGTTGATCACTCTTTTTAATCTCTATCGATACCAATATTCTAGAAAAGGCAACAAAACCACAAATGCACACCCAAATCCATGACCGCGACACTTGTGATTGCTCATTCCTTAACTGAAATTAAGCTAAAGGAATTGGATTAAAGTTTCTTCACCAATAGTATTACACCAACAGGGCTGACAATATCCACATATAAACAATTCAAATCTATTTATACAATTAATGTCTAAAAACGTTATTTATATTTTTCGACTTCTTAATGTCTTGATAATAACAAAATGTAAAAACGTTTACGATAAAAATAAACGTTTACAAATTATTAACCGTAAAATTTCATTTCTAAAATTAGTGATCACTTAAGGTATGGAGAAGCAAATCATTAAGCATGATTAGTGATCAAGAAAATATTTTTATTTAACCATCACATTTTTACAAAAGTATTTTCACAAAAATAAATATACAAAATATTTATTAATTAAAAGAAAAGTTTTATTTAAAACTTAAATTTAAAAATCAAATTTTTCTCCCAAAATGGAAGGTTCCATACCAGATACAACCTTCCCCATAAAAAGACAAAAATAGGAGCGGAGTCTACTGGGCGGCCTTCTCGAGCATTGAGAATGTTCATAGAACAATCACATGACGAGGTATACAGTTGTCTTAAAGGTGGTAGCGGAAATAGTGGAGGAAAGAGATTAGCCATCTTTATGGTTGAGGAGGCCGTGGTTGAGTGAGAAGAAAGATGTGTGATCGGAAGACAAAGAATATTTTCGTCGAAGAGAAAGAATGTTTCATCAAAGAGAAAGAATCTTTTCGTCGAAGAGAAAGATTATTTTTGTCGAAGAGAAAGAATATTTTCGTCGAAGAGAAATGTAGAGCGTTTTAACTAATGTTGTTAAAAGGCTTGAATATGGATTTTCAGATATGACATTTAATGTTTGCGATTTCAAGTTAAAGATACTTAAATATTATTTCGGATGAAATATTTAAGTTGTCAAGCCTACTTGGAAGGGAATTAGATTTGCATCTAACTTTTTCGTGACAAAGAGTGGATTATTTGGAAGAAAGGGAGATGATGATTAATTAAATGTGTGAAGGAAGACTCTAGAAGTTTTAGACCATTTTATGACTCTTTTGAAAATTTAGATTAGTAACACGGACGTGAAAAAAGATATTCTAGTGTGAGAAAATATATACATAGATGTATAAGACATATAGATATAAGCATGCAAGTTTATCTAAGCATGCTCGACACAATAATCAACAAGTATTAATGTTGTAAGACTATATGACATTCTAACACCTTCTATTTGTCATACATCAATCAACTAACTTAGTGTAGTTGCATAATTAACATGTAAGTCATGTAAGATGATGCAAACAAAACAGATATTTGTAAATTGTATTCGTCATGTGAAAATGTTTAAGCATTTAGCATTTTGGAAGCATGTGTTATTTTGATAGACTAAGATATTTTGTTATCTAAATTTGCTAGAAAAAGCTAATCCTTTAATAGGACATAATTTAATAGTAAGCAAATAATAAACGTTGAGCATTAAGATAAACATGAAAGCATATAATTGCATTACGTGGGAGCACGTTATCATCTTGAAACTTCAAAGCACATATGTGAAATGCATGTAATCTAGATTGGCTAAGGAGAAACCTAATTTCTACTTGCTTAGTGTGCACTCCTAATGAAATACAAAGTCTATCGATGTAGACTATCATTAGGCATATTTAAGAAGAGCCATTTAATCAAATTAGAGAATGAATATGAGACTATCACTAGTGGTGCTCAATTCAGACTAAACACGACCATTTTTATGGGTTATACCACGAACCCAACTTCACTCTTAGAAGCAATTCAACCGTTAGGTCAAATTGAATTTCTAGTGCAATAGATTCTCCAGTAGTCATTCTCATGTTAGACAAAATAGAATTCCTATATTTTCCTAATGAAGTGTAGCAAAGATAAGATTTGTATTATCTTTTCATAGAGGGCCTAACATGACTCAACTAACATGCTTTAATTCCGGTTCACATAATCCTAATCAAAATGTATGGAATTCTAAAGTTAAATGAGAGAGCAAGCAAGTTGTTGTAGGTATAAGAGAGAATGAGTCATCTAGAACCTAGGAGTATGCTTAAGAGTGACAATGTGTAATGCTCTATAATGAGAGTGTTCAAAGAATGCACCTTTGCATGTCTTTTATGAAAGAAATCCAATTAAGATTATTTACCTAAAAAGATCTTGTGATTGTTTCTTCGTATAAATAATAATGATTTACTAAAGGTTAGTTACATGAATGTTTTACTTTTAAGCAAGAGATTCACAAACATTTGAACACTTTAGACTCAATGAGACATCTTCATTGCAAGTGTGAGTTACAGTTTGATGACTAATCTTGTTGTCTTACAATCGACTTTGTGATTTCATGTAATAACCGAGGATGGTTAAACATGTAGACTCGGAAAATATCTATGGTCATTTGATTGATATTTCTGTGATCTAGATAAATCCTAATCTCGATTTCATGTTCATATTCCAAATTTATAATTAGATTGAATAGTAAGATTGATTATCGTTTGAATAATAATCATCTTCATATTCGAAATATTCTTACGATCACCTATTGAAAGAAAGCACAAAAATGGTTTGTCGAATATGTTCAAATCTTCCTAATCCTAACCTTAGATGGTTAAATGGTTCTCATTTGGTAAAGAAGAAATATTATGCTTGTTTGGTAAAGTAAGAGAGAATTTTGATGAGAAGATAGTTTGAGTTTTGAGTTGTGCTTTTGAATTGTTTGAGCGAAGTTACATATGTTGTGCATTTACTCATGTTTGGCTTTTCGGAAATAATGAATTTACCAATTGCATTGCAAGGTAAATTACTTGAGTATTTCGGATGAAACATTAAAGTCGTCATTCCTACTTCATTGTGTATTTTATGCATATAGTTGCAAAATATTTGGAACACAACTATTGGACAAGTAGACTTAATATGATATCATCAATTTCTTCCTAATCCACTACCTTTATATGGTTAAAGGGTTCTCATTGGGTGAAGAAAAAATATTATGCTTATTTGATAAGAGCTTAGAGAGAGTTTGGATTTGGATGATGAGGCAAAGTTTGAGTTTTGAGTTGTTCCCTTTTGAATTGTTCTGAGCAAAGTTACATAAGTTGTGCTATGATCAGTTTGGCGTTTTGGACATGACGTACCCTTTAACAGTGCATTGCACAGTTAATTAAATTGAATTTTTATTTTGATAAAACATTCAAGTTAGGTCAATCCTACGTCATTGTGTTTTTTTATGAATATATTGCCAATATTTGGGAAAAACAACTATTGGACAAGGAGACTCAATATGACATCCGTTAAACACAGTGTGAGTTATGATCCGATGGCCATATTTCTTATCGTCTTGGAAAGGGATATCGTTCATTTTCATATCAATACGTGTTGTGATTGAGTATGTAGGTTTAAGTTAATATATCTTGTTTCATTTTGATATAATTCAATGCTAGACAAATAAAGGAATCCGATTTCTTGTCCATTACTCGAAACTTGTCAATTAGATTCGATTACATATTATCATCATAATTTTGAATAATGAAACAATTATATATTCGCGGTCTTTTTGACCCTCTGAACACTCTTTTTGAAATGAAACAAATAAGATTTTCATTAGTATGTTCTATTTATCCTAAGACTAGTTGTTAAGGTGAGGTTGTATGAATAATGACAAGTTATTTTCGTACTTTCAAGATTGTCATATATTTTGCTTTGATGCGAAAACTATTTGTTCGATATGTTTTATATGCACAGTTTTTGACATTTTATGGTATATAAATGATTTTCTAACATTTTTATTCAAAACACACATATTTTGTACAAATACTATAGTTTATAAAAAAGAATATAATTATTGTGTGTTGTGTTCAGAACATGCAAGCACAAACAAAGTTTAAAAAATTTATTTTCTTTACTTAATTACCAATGTAATTAATACAATTCATTATTTTGTGTTAACCAACCCGGTGAAACAACGCAAGATGCTGGAATATTTAGACATTTTGTTGGAAAGAGAGATAATGTGTTGGAAATATTTTAATGATGGAGTTTTTTCATATGATCTTAAGGACATTATTTTTTCAACACACTTGACCAAACTATTAAAACTCTCAATTCCTAAGTGGGCTATATACTCTAAATATCTACACGATGTTTATGTACACTTGTAAATATAATGATCTATGCCTATATGCAAGCACATACAATTTTGCAAACTTAACGCAAGAATATCTAGCGTAATTCTTATTAGCTAATCCGAAAATAGTAACATACTCCAATAACATAAATGGCACATGTGGTTTAGATATATAAATTAGTCCAATTTTCCAAATTAGTAATGATACTTATTAATATCTTTTAACCAGTTTGAAACATAATAGTAAAACACATAATCTTCTTACATTACACTAAAAGGATATTCGTCGTTGTTTTGTGTATTAGATATAACGATGTATACTTAGCTTGATTTGATTTGAAAATAAAATAGTTCCTCCCCTTTTCAAAAAAATAATAATTAAGATCAATATTTTGAAAGGACAAATACACTATTTTTCAATAATATATCAATTAGAAATGTCCGACTCAAAGGAAAATGTAAAATACAACTTTTACGTTAAAACAAAACTTAAAGTTTTGACCACTATGTAGTATTTTGCATTTTTAACTTATTTAAGTTTAGCTTGGAAGTATTTTTAAATAAAAGTATACTCAATTATCTTCGAAATGACGGGTGACACGACTTATACGGACTTACGGTTAATTCTATATGATTTTTCGAAGTTTGTCAAATTCTACTGAAACAGAAAGGCGGCCCCCATAAAGGTGACGGCCCCCAGATATATTTGGGGGCCGCCCAAACATTTATGGGACCGCCACCAGACACCCCAAAACACGTTTGTTGTTTAAAATCATTTGGTGACTTAATTGTAGAATCATTGGAATTGATAAAAGTTATTCTTTAGAACATAAATTTTCGTCGTTTTAGGACATAATTTTTATCCTTACAACTTAGACAAACATTAAGTTGGACACTTTCAAGTTCTTTTGAGATTATTTTTCTTCAAGCTGTTTACAAAGTATATTTAACAACATTAATAACAAAACTAGTACGAATCAAAACACTTTTCATATTTAATCCCCCTTCATGGGTAATTTGATACATGGATCGTACTCTAATTTAAAAACCATTTGTTTTGAAAACTTGAGCGACGTGGCTCCTGATACCAATTGTGAAAACCGTAGAGGGGGGGGGGGTGAATACATTTTCCTTTAATAACTTTAAATCTTTTGTATCAATTACCCGATCAAGTTTGACGCAATATGAAAAGTGTCGATACTAGGTTAACAATAGCTAATACATATTATAACAATATAACCACACATACAATATTTTGTACAAAGAAGTACACAACCTTAACTAACAATATATATACAACCATTCACACAATCATAAGCACAATGCAAATATAAAAGTAAAGCGGTAAATGTAAAGAAATAAGTAAAGCGAAAGGTAAAAGAAAATGCAAACTAACGCGGTGATTTATAGTGGTTCGGTCACGAAGCTCCTCTTCGCCATACTTCACTCCCCGAGTATCCAACTCTAGAGTTACTTCACTAATCAACAAGCTCCCTTTCGGTGGACAAAACCTTATACCAATGCTTACATTATTTTTTAACACTAAGCTAGATGTCAATTCTTTCTTCGAGTACAACCAAACCTGTTATGTTTTATGGCCCAACATAACAAACCTTGTGTTTTATGGCCTAAACACATAAACCACGTCGCTTATAATATTTTTCGACACTAAGCTAAATGTCGAGTCCTAATCTTAGCTAGAACCAATCTACCACTTCACTAATGTATTTTAAGGCCTAAAATACTAACCAACTCACAATCAACCCTTCCGAATATACACACCATTCGGATCTACACACTACTAAAGATTAAAAGACATGGACTCGATCTATATGTAACATATGTTACAAATGAACTAACTAGACTACATAACTTCGTATCTTGACGATGACGAAAGTTCTTCTCTTGCACTTGAGGGAAGAAGGAAAGGATAGAAGATTGGATCACATTTAAACAAGATTAAACAAGTTAAATGATCAAAGGTTTAGAGAGATTTAGTGAGATCTAGAGAGAGAAAGAACTAAAGAAAATCGTACAAAAGGGTTATGAAATCAGTTGGAGATGACCCACTATTTATAGGAGCTAAAAGCTGGCAGTCTGGAAACGGCAGTCCTGGCGGCCCCAGATATATTAGGGGACCACCGACCCTATAAGGGGGCCACCACTAGACTACGCTCCACTTTTTGTGGGAAATGTTGTATCTGGTATAGAAGCTTTTATTTTCGGGGGAAAACCAGATTTCAAATTTTATATTTAAATAAAACATTTCTTTTATTAAAAAGTATTTTGTGTTTATTTATTTTTGTGAAAGATATTTTTGTAGAAATGTAATGGTTAAGAAAAAAAATTTCTTTGATCATCCTACAAGTTTAATTTGTTTGTACATACCTTATGTGATTTACGTCGAGTGTTGTTGATGCATGTATGTATTGATGATTTGTGATTACGAGTAACTTGCGTACTTTACGTTATGTATTACAAGTTACATGTTTGTCATCACCAAAACATAAAGAGAACGTATATATTATATATCGTAATATTTGCACTAACACAAGGGACAATTTATATTCCAGATCTAGTAATTGTCAGACAAGTTAAGTGACCTAAATGAAGTGACTAAGCTCATATATACGCTGCTAATGCTCCAATTACAATGTTTGTCCCAGTAGTAAGAACCATAAAATGGTAGTGAGTCTATGGCACGTATGCAACTTGATAGACTAATCGATTCCAATTAAAATCCTCGGATGAATAAATAAAATGGAGCAAGAAAGTTAAGATGGTCGAATCGAGGTAATAAAGACCCCATAACACTCAAAGAGACACTAGACATGAAGGTAATTGAAAAACCCCGGGTACGTGAAAAACTATGAGATCTCAATAAATGATATAATGCAATGTCTAGCGGAATGTGGAATCGAAAAGTAATGAATCGACGTCGATGGTATTATATAAGATAATGGAAATGGTAATGATTATGTAAATAAATAAATAGCTTTATAATCATGGTGAGGATCAGGGAAGAATACCTGCAGGAAGTGAAAATGTTTAAATGAGTGGCCAAAAGATGTAAAGACGCTAAGAAATAATGAAAGATTGAAGTCTCTTGTGACGAGACATGATTATAAGGAGACATGTTCTCATGTGGTGGATCAAATAATGCATTAATATTTTATAAGTCTGGCAATATAATAAGTAATTGATATGCGTCTTAAAGATAAATGAATAGAGCTCATGTGATAATGTATGAAGCATGCTAGTGAATTTTAATGCTTAAGCGTATAAGAAAAGTTCTCGAGAACACTACTTGATTGTATTGAATTAAATATATTTTGGGCATATGTGTTATAATCACATTGATGTGTAGTATTATGCCAAATAAAGAATTTTGCCTATGATACTTCATAAAGAGATATGGATTTGGATATGTTTTAAGTTTCATAAAATTTGATTTTATGATTGTAAAATTGATTGAATACATAGAAATTGAATTTGAAACAAGACAAAGTTTGTCTTAGTTACGAAATTAACATCTTAAGGATGAAATCTATGTGTATCATTAAAGACAAAGTTATATCTTTATATGGATAAACAACTCTCATGTTTATGAGTTCACATGATGTTGGAAAGACTCCCTTAATTTATAAAGATGATTATCACAATATCGATTTAGATATGTCATACTAAAATGTGTATGAACCATTAAAATTTCGTAAGTGGTCATACATGGTGTTGGTAATGAATAACTTGTAAAGTTCGATGATATACTTGAATGAGATGTATGACGTATGGATATGCGAACAACATGTGTATAGAATATTTATTCACTTGATTCTATCAAGACACTTTAATGTGCATTTCACTGACTAAATGAGCTTAAGTGATGTGATCATCAGGGGGAGAGAACATACGCGTTGCACTCTTTTTCCCTTGACCATGGTTTTGTCCCCACATGGTTTTCCGGCAAGGTTTTTAATGAGGCAACATCCCCGAGCATATAAAGGATTTATGTACTCTTTTTTCTTCACTAGATTTTTGTCCCACTGGGTTTTATCTAGTAAGGTTTCAACGAGGCATATTCCTCAAATGGACATCCAAGGGGGAGTGTTATGGATAAATAAAGAATGGATGTTTATATCTTTTATTATTGGTAGTTATCTTATTAGAATTGTATCTTGTGGAATACTCCATCTTGTATCTATATATACATACCTTCATTATGAGATGAATAATACAATTCTCTATTTTCTCTATCTTCTTGTTATTGTTCATTGTTCTTTACTTTATTGTTTCACAACATGAATTATATTGTAATTCATTATTTTTCCTTAAAGCATAACTGTTTATAAATTATTATTATTATTATTAT
>BQNB010035542.1:37132-50784 GCA_026074375.1 Tanacetum coccineum
GCTATTATCTACTGTTTAAACATCGTTGTCAATTTCTAAAACTTTTATTTGCTTCCGCATATTATCTTTAAACTTATGTCAAACTTTAACTATTTTAATTAATGCAACGATGTTGGATTTTCAAACGTACCCTTAGAGGCCGTTCTTTGTATCTTGTGTGATGTATATTATGACGCCACGCCCCCGGACATGTGTTTCCGACTAGGCCCCGTTTGGGGGTGTGACAGATTGGTATCAGAACCAAGGTTATAGAGAACCATGTAGTATATCTAGGTCTGGTCTATAACCAGTATGTGATCCTATGTGCCTTACCCGCTTAAATATATATCTTATAATAATAGCGTTTAATATATATAAGTACTGATTATATATATCATATTACCATAATTACTTTATTCAACCTTTTGCCATATCATATTTCGCATCGTACTTATTTCTTGGCTTTGCTTGCACGTGCATGGTTTCATATAAAGAGGATTTATATAAACTTGTGCTTGTGCAGGTCATGGCTGCTCCTGTTATTTCTATTTCGTCTGATACATCTGAGGAGAGTGTGGGTTCTCATGCCCCACGAGTGATTCTCTTTGGTGCTATTCCTGCTATTATCCCTGTTATCCCTGAGGTTCCTATTGTTCCAGCTGACCCTATAGTTACACCGGAGGTGGGGGCAGTTTCAGTCGTCTCACCTTCCGGGGTACTTGATTTAGTAGATTATTCACCTTCTTCTGATTCTGATCCATCAGAGGATTCTTTACCTCCCGCACCAGATTTGCCATTGATTTCACCCTTTCTGTGTTCTGATGACTCGGAGGCGGACGCTGAGTCCGATCCTGCTGAGCAGAGACCCGTATCATCATCTCATGATACTCTTGCACCATTATCAGAGTTTCCCCTTGCACCTGTTGTTGCCCTACCCGGGATTCGTCGACGTTCAACGACTCTTATCCGACCCGGTGAGGCTATCCCTTTCGGTCGACCTTACCGCACCCATCCTAACGGGCCGCGTAAGTTGTTGACTACAAGGAAGAGAGTTAGACCTTTACCTACTCGTAGACTTGCATGGAGACGTATATCTCATCATTCATAAGATCATCATTCTTCATCAAACTCATCTTCTTCTAGTGCACCTTCAGATCATTCCTTATCCGAACATACACCATCAGACACCACCGATGCTGATTCATCTACACCACAAAGATTTGTTCATTGATCACTTGCTAGGACTCCACGACATAGTGAGGCTTTTAGACGTTGGAGGTCTGCACCATTGTTTAACCCTTACCCACCGACTACATCAAAGTCATCCTTAGGTTCATCTTCTGAGAGGTCATTGGATTCATCTTCACCTTCTCCTGGACCTTCTCGCAAGAGATGTAGATCCCCTACTACTTTGGTACCATCATCCACTCATGTTTCGAGGTCGATAGCCCCTACTCCTGCTAATCTTTTACCACCTTGCAAGAGGTTTAGAGATTCATACTCACTAGAGGATAGCGGTGAGGAGCATATGGAGGTGGATACTGCGGATGTAGAGGCTGTTGCAGATATAGGTATTAGTGAGGGAGTTGTAGCTCACCCTGAGGATGGTGTAGGTATGGGATTTGAGATTACTGCTAGTGATGTTAGGGAGGATGATGAGGAGTTTGAGGTAGAGGCTAGTGCGGCAGACACGAGAGAGATCGCTGTAGATCCATTGGTTATTGGTGATAGTTCTGAGTCTTCTAGAGGAGGTATACCTGATCTTGAGGATACTATTTATGATATAGTTCACTACATGTCAGAGGTTCGTATTGATAAGATTACTGAGATTGAGACCACCCAGAGACAGTTGGAGACTAGTCAGATGGTAGCCAGTGGAGAGTGAGCTAGTTTGGTTGAGAGTATTAGGAGTTTAAGACTGGAATACCTAAAGGTTCGAGCCATGTTGAGTACAGAGAGAGATCGGATTGACAGTATTCGTTGGCACATGGCACTTTCACAGGAGGAGTTTCATCAGGTTCGTAGGGATCGTGATGATACTCGAAGGAGACTTACGAGGTTTGAGTCGTATGTTGAGAGACATTTGGGTTTTCGCCCTTAGACTAGTAGTACCATGATCATGTAGGACATTAGACTGATGGTTAGGTCTAGATGTTGACAGTAGAAATAATCGTAAATCATGTACCTATTTTGGGTTGGTTGTAACCGAACTATGCTTTTATTCATGATATGAAAAGCTTTTTTTGATTCTCTAGCGTATTATTCTTTATTGTTATTTACTCGTTCTGGCAAAACGTGTTTATATTTTTATCTTGTAAACCTAAATTTCCATCTATAGTAGTTATATCGCGTATCGAATCTCATCAAGTGTTATGTCTTGTAATATAGAACAATGACTATCACTCGCTCCGGTATGACCCCTGAAGCAATCGAAGAACTCATTAACCGACGTGTGGAAGAAGCGTTGGCTGCTCATGAGGCGACCCGTGCCGCCAATGCTCTCGAGGCTGAGAATCAAAGCCAGAACGGCAGTGACGGCGGTAATGGAAATGGCGGTAATGGAGATGGTGAGAATGGAAATGGTGGAAATGGAAATCCAAATGAGAATGGTAGAGGCGATAGGCCTGTTGCTAGAGAATGCACCTACCAGGATTTCATGAAGTGTCAACCACTCAACTTTAAGGGAACGGAAGGAGTTGTCGGATTGATAAGGTGGTTTGAGAAGATGGAAACAGTGTTCCATATCAGCAACTGCCCAGAGAAGTCCCAAGTTAAGTATGCTACTTGCACACTGTTAAACAGTGCACTAACTTGGTGGAACTCACACAAGAGGACTATTGGGACTGAGGCTGCATTTGCCATGTCATGGAGAGAGCTCATGAAACTAATGACTGAAGTATACTGCCCAAGGAATGAGATTCAGAAAATGGAAACTGAATTGTGGAACTTAAGCATGAAGAACAATGATTTGGATGCTTATACTCAGAGATTTCAAGAGTTGACTATGATGTGCACTAAGATGGTCCTCGAGGGGGAGGATTGGGTTGAGAAATTCATTGGAGGACTCCCCGATAACATCCAAGGGAATGTAATTGCTGCTGAACCTACAAGACTGCAAGATGCTGTTAGGATTGCTAACAACTTAATGGACCAAAAGTTGAAAGGTTATGCTGTGAAAAATGCTGAAAACAAAAGAAGATTAGAGGTCAATCAGAGAGACAACCGTGGTCAGCAACCACCATTCAAAAGGCCAAATGTAGGAGGTCAGAATGTAGCAAGAGCCTATACGGCTGGCAACAATGAGAAGAAACCATATAATGGACTGTTGCCTCTCTGTAACAAGTGTAAGCTTCACCATGAAGGACCATGCACAGTGAGATGTGGGAAGTGTAACAAGGTTGGGCATTTGACCCGGGATTGTAAGGTCACAATCTCCACTACTTCAACTCAGAGGGGTCAAGTAGTGAATCAGAGGGTTGTAACCTGTTACGAGTGTGGAGGGCAAGGACACTACCGAAGTGATTGCCCAAGGTTGAAGGATCGAAACCGTGGGAATAAGGCAGGAAACAAGAATAGAGTTGGTGAAGCAAGAGGGAAAGCATATGTGCTAGGTGGAGGAGATGCTAACCCCGATTCCAATGTCATTAAGGGTACATTTCTTCTCAACAATCATTATGCTTTCATATTAATTCGATTCGGGTACCGATAGAAGTTTCGTATCGACTACATTTAGTACCTTGCTTGATATAACCCCTGATACTTTAGACGTTAGCTATGCTGTCGAATTAGCCGACGAGAGAATTTCTGAAACCAATACCGTGCTTAGAGGTTGTACGTTAGAATTATTAGGTCACCCATTCAATATTGACCTAATGCCGGTAGATATTGGTAGCTTTGACGCAATCATCGGCATGGATTGGTTAGCGAACCATTATGCGGTGATCGTTTGCGATGAGAAGGTTGTGCGGATCCCCTATGGAGATGAAGTTTTGATAGTCCAAGGTGATGAAGGCAGTAGAAGAGAGAAGTCGAAGTTGAGCATTATATTGTGCACTAAAACTCATAAGTATGTTTTGAAACTTTATTACGTTCAAAAATATCGATCCAATGTCGCATTCAGTAAAGATTTATGAGAGAGGTTGCCAAATTTTTCTAGCACAAGTGACGAAGAAGAAAATCGAGAACGAGTCGGAGGAGAAGAGACTTGAGGACGTGCCGACTGTACGGAACTTTCTGGAGGTCTTTCCAGAGGGCTTACCTGGATTACCGCCTACGCGACAAGTTGAATTTCAAATCGAATTGGTCCCTGGTGCTGCACCCGTGGCACGAGCTCCGTATAGATTAGCACCGACGGAACTGCAAGAATTGTCTACTCAATTACAAGAACTTTTTGACAAGGGATTTATAAGACCGAGTTCCTCACCCTAGGGAGCCCCGTTTTGTTTGTCAAAAAGAAAGATGGATCTTTTCGGATGTGTATCGATTACCGTGAGCTGAACAAGCTGACTGTGAAGAACCGATATCTACTTCCGAGAATCGATGACCTGTTTGATCAGTTGCAAGGATCAAGAGTCTACTCTAAGATCGACCTGAGATCTGGTTATCATCAACTCAGAGTTCGAGAGGAAGACATTCCAAAGACAGCGTTTAGGACATGCTACGGTCACTATAAGTTTCAAGTGATGCCGTTTGGACTGACCAACGCACCGACGATATTCATGGATCTGATGAATCGGGTGTGCAAACCGTACCTAGATAAATTCATGATCGTTTTTATTGATGACATCTTGATCTACTCCAAGAGCAAAGAAGAGCACGCATATCACCTTAAGTTAATTTTGGAGTTACTTAAGAAGGAGGAATTGTACGCCAAATTTTCGAAGTGTGAATTTTGGCTGTCGAAGGTATAATTTCTTGGTCACGTGATTGATAGTGATGGCATTCACTTGGACCCAGCTAAGATTGAGTCAATCAAGGATTGGGCATCGCCCAAGACTCCGACAGAGATTCGTCAATTTCTAGGTCTTGCTGGCTATTACCGACGATTTAACGAAGGTTTCTCAAAAAATTGCCAAGCCTATGACGAAGCTGACTCAAAAGAACGTAAAGTTTGATTGGAGTGAAAAGGCAGAAGCTGCATTTCAATTGTTGAAGCAGAAGTTGTGTAGTGCACCGATTTTAGCTTTACCCGAAGGTAGTGAAAACTTCGTGGTTTACTGTGATGCTTCTCGTAAAGGATTGGGCGCAGTTTTGATGCAAAGGGAGAAGGTCATAGCCTACGCGTCACGCCAACTTAAGATTCATGAGAAGAATTACACTACACATGACTTAGAGCTTGGAGCTGTAGTATTTGCTCTCAAAATGTGGAGACATTATTTGTATGGCACGAAGTGCGTTGTGTTCACTGATCACAAGAGTTTGCAACATATTCTAGATCAGAAAGAGTTGAACATGAGACAACGTAGATGGTTAGAGTTGTTGAGTGATTACGACTGCGAGATACGTTATCATCCGGGAAAAGCGAACGTGGTGGCGGATGCCTTGAGCCGAAAGGAACGGCTTAAGCCACTACGAGTTCGAGCTTTAGTTTTGACGATTAGTCTGAACCTCCCTGTGCAGATCTTAGAAGCTCAGGTTGAGGCGAGAAAGGAGGAGAATTATGAAACAGAAGATCTGTGTGGTATGATTAAGAAGCTAGAGCCACGTGCTGATGGAACGTTATGCTTAAATAGGAGAAGTTGGATACCTTGTCGAGGTAATTTAAGGGAACTGATTATGCATGAGTCGCATAAGTCAAAGTATTCGGTACATCCTGGATCGGACAAGATGTACCAAGATTTAAAGAAGCTGTATTGGTGGCCCAATATGAAGGCTGAGATTGCCACCTACGTCCGTAAATGTTTGACCTGTGCTAAAGTCAAGGCTGAATGCCAAAAACCATCTGGTTTGTTGGTTCAACCCGTGATCCCAGTATGGAAGTGGGAGATGGATTTCGTAACTAAGTTACCAAAGACATCAACTGGTCAAGATACAATTTGGGTAATTGTTGACCGACTCACGAAATCTGCTCATTTTTTACCAATGAAGGAAACTGACTCAATGGAGAAGTTGACGAGACAATACTTGAAGGAAGTAGTCTCGAGGCATGGAGTGCCAGTTTCGACATGGCAGTTACAATAACAATCATAAGGATGATGTTAAGTAACATTTAATGCTCTAAAGAATTCGAAAGGTTAAGGAGTTACATATCTCCTATTTTCTTGCTTGCAGGTATGTGTTTGGGGGATAAATTTAATTTTAATTATATGTTAATTTTTTGATGGTTTTGGTGGGTTTTTTTCTTCAGGAAGCATATGGGTTAGGATTTTAAGATCGGGAAGAAGAAGAGAGAGATCTTCAAGTAAGTTTACTAACAATAATCTTACTTTATATTGGTACTTGAAGATTATTAGTGATATGCCCCCAACCTTTTTGTTAGAATGCCAAACTGACTTTTGCATTGTGCTTCAAAGAGTAGTTGATTTATTTATGTAACAAATTAACGGGGTGTTTGGATTAGCTTATTTTAGGAGCGTATAGTTTATTAAGATTTGGAAAAACCAATTACATTCATTTTTTTAGCTTTTGATTATTAATAGATTATGGACATGAGCCGAAGGCTCAAGGTGATACGCACTTTTTAAGCTGAAAAATGTGAGCTTTATCAGCTTTTCTAAATCTTAGTAAGTTCATTCATATATACTATAAGATTCACTATGGGCAAGTTATTAGGGTACGAAGATGATTCTTTATGGAAAACAATGTGGAAAACAGAAACTTGGGTCAAGGTGTTTAGCCTTGGTCTGCTAAACCAGGTGACTAAACATAATTTTGATACATAATGTATGTGACAATATAAATTGGTCACGTAGATTAATATTGACTTTGTAACTATTCTAGGGGAAGAATTAAACAAAAGTGGGGAGCTATTGCTTATTACCTTGCTCTTGCTCTATGTCAAAGGGGCATCCAGGTACTCTCACTTACCTTTTTTACTTTCATATAATTCATGTTTTCAAAGTAAATACTTAAATATAAACATTCCTAAATCTACTTTGATAAATGCTTTAATGCTAAAAAGCTATAAGAAAATGAAATATATTTGGAGATTTAACTCCACAAATTTAAATTGGTTTTCGTGTGCTTGCTCGATTTTGTTGCAGGTTTCCATATCTAAAGAGAATGATTATCAGAAGTTGAAATCCAAGCTCCAGTCAGCGGATGACCATGATAAGTTGGTCCTTTCACGGGCTTACTCACAAAAGGTAAAATATCGTTTTATCATTAAAGAGAAAAGTAATTAGTCACATAAACCATACAATGATTAAAAAACAATCATTCACATAGGTTGTTTGTTGCTGAAAACTTATGTTTTGTATGTTGTTTTGTGTGATTACTTGATTTTTGAGTGTCTCAATTAAAAAAAGAAGTGTGCAAATCATTTTACAATAAAAAAAATTCTTACATTAAAATGAAAACTGATAAACAACACAACTTCAGCCTTTCTCATTCATCCACCCATTATTAGGTTTAACCTTTCTTTTCGAAAACAAAAAGTTATATAACCTCATAAACAAACAGGGTTTTGATGTAAACTTTATTTAACGTATTTTCAGGTGACTTTTGAGTTTTTTTAGATTTATTTGATTTATTTGTGTTTTTTCTTAGAGTTTTTTAGGAATTCAGCTTTGTTTTTTTTATTTTCCAAACAGCCCCTCATAAGGTTTGTCGAAATAGCCCGTAAAAAGACATTTCCAACCAGCCCCAAACCAGTTTTTTAGAATGTTTTTCTGCACTTAATTGCTGTCAAAACAACCGGTAAAAAGACGTTTCCAAACTGAAACAAGTTTTTTTAGATCATTTTTCTGCACTTATTTGCTGTCAAAACAGCCCGTAAAAGGACGTTACCAGACAGCCCCATACCAGTTTTCAGAACATCTTTTATGCACCTTATTACTGTCCAAACATCCCTTAACAAGGTGTGTTCAAAACAGCCCCAAAACCTGTCATTTTTTCTGCGCGTTTACTGTCCAAGCAAACCTTTAAAAATTCTTTCAAACACCCTTTTCTGGCCACTTTCTCTCAATACAGCTGCTAATAACTTTTATCTTAAAGATTGTCCAAACTGGAAAGTCTAGCAGGTTTGGGATAATGGGTGCAAACGGTTAAGTCAAACGCGTAGTTTCTTGCATGTCAGGTCGGATTAAGCAGAATCTTTTAGCAAAATAATTACTGAACTTCCTGAAGAAAATTATTTCCCAGATCTTATGTATTAGTTGGCAAATTTTGACCCATTTGATTGTTTCCTTTTTAGCCAGCTTTTGTGACTATGTCCATTTGACATGTTAGATATAAAAAAAACCCGAACGGAACCATTTATATCCAAATGGATCCAAGTTGGCATCCTAAACATTTACTAACAGATATGTACATTGTGTAGCAAGTTTGGGATAATGGGTGCAAACGGCCGAGTCAAAACGCGTAGTTTCCTACAGGTTAGGTCGGATTAAGCATAATCTTTTAACAAAATAATTAATGAACTTTCTGAAGAACATTATTTCTCAGATCTTATGCATTAGTTGACAAATTTTGACCCATTTGATTGTTTCCTTTATAGCCAGTTTTTGTGACTATATCCATTTGACATGTTAGATATAAAAGAACCCGAACTGAACCATTTATAACCCAATGGTTCCAAGTCGGCATCCTAAACATTTACTGACAGATATGTACATTGTATGGCTCGCAAATTCACTTACGCTATTGTCGCTCCCACTTTCACTTACTGATATTGTTGTAGCGTTTTCTAAGGTTTAGAAATAGTCTACGCTACTTTCACTTACTGATAGTGTTGCAGTGTGTTCTCTAAATTTGTTTTTATAGGATATCATATTGTTAATCTACACCCTTTGGCTGAGAAATTATGAAATATCTTAGGGGGGTTTTATAAAATGTGTTTTTAGTGATGTGTTTAATAGGTGCAGGTAAACACAAGTATGCCCAATGCA
This sequence comes from Tanacetum coccineum, assembly GCA_026074375.1. Lineage (NCBI taxonomy): Eukaryota > Viridiplantae > Streptophyta > Magnoliopsida > Asterales > Asteraceae > Tanacetum > Tanacetum coccineum. Next base: position 46,159 of record BQNB010035542.1, read on the forward strand.
TCCGTCATGAGCCACATAAATAAAGGGCGGGCCATAATATGTAAACTCTTATACCTAAATAGACAAAATATATCATCGGCACCTTGGATCGCATACTTACCTTGGGTAATCTTTTTAATATATTCAATTTCCTTTTTCGTATCAAAGTTAGGGATGGGCATTGATAAAGATAGACATTGTTGGCATGTCTGCTCTTATTGGTTATGTGCACTAATACTTTATAGCTTAGGGTGTGTTTGTTTTATTAAAATGTTTTGGGTCTGAATCTGACTACCATATCTTACTGGTAAGAGCTGGGTATAAAGTCTGAATCTAAATGAAATAATGTTGTTTGATTTTTATAATTATCTGAATGGTTTTAATTATCCGTTTTCTAAGTATATAGTTAACCATAACAATACGATATTTAAGTAGCTTGAATTTATCTTTTAAGATTAATATTTGGAAAGAAGTTTCAATCTTGAAATTTACAAACACACGATGTCGGTTCACTCGTGTTAACAAACGTGTTACGATTATCAATTCAATTCGTCGGTTTCATGAAAACTAGCTTGTTTCTAATTTAACGAACCTGAAAATTCAAACCAATGCTATTTATAGTCAAATTATAATACCAAAATTTATATAAGTCCACAAAACAAAATTATAACACATATAAATATATAATTTAGCTAAAAAAAATATAATCCCTTAATGTGTGTTGGCCCAATTACAAACCCAACTCAACCCATAATTTAACCTTAACCCTAAAGATTTACATATACAACACAACCTATTCAATGCCTCCTAAAAATACGCCAACATTATTATTGGCTTTTCATGTCGTTAGATTTGTTACAAAGGAAACACAAACAAAAGAACCATTCCATTTCTTATATCAATCGAAGCTAAAACAAGAAAAGCCACACTAGTTTTGAATCTTGTTGTGTTGCTGTTTCGTCTTGTTATATTTTGAACACACACATGTATGTGTTTCTATTTATAGATCGATGATGGGTTTATATAGATCTTCAAAGATCTTTTATTGAAATAATGAAACCCGAGATCTTTTATATATCTTTGTTTTTTTTCAGCTTTTGGTTGATATTGTGGACTTGGAACATAAGGGTAAGAGGCAGTAAGACTTGATTCTCAAGTCTGACTCAATCAAATATGCATTAGTAGTTGCTCTCGCCTAACTCTGGAAAAAAAATAAACAACCAAAACATCTGACCATGTCTGACTGGACAGGGTCAGACTTGGTTCAGATGTTTTTGGCAAAAACAAACACACCCTTAGTGTATCCTATCCTCCCTAACTAGAAACTAAAAATGACACAATTCTCAATTCTTATTTGTGTTTTTTCAGGATCACTACATTCATGTGCAGCTTTAAAATCTTATCTTTACTTGAACCACCAAGGAATCATTCTCCAATCAGGTATACAAGGCTTTTTACAGGTTTTAACGTAGATTCTTAAGGGTGGTGCTGAATCGGCCGAAGATAACGACGAACATGATGAAGTTTTGCGTTTTTGTTTATTGAATGGGTTTACCAGTTGAGAAGATACGGTTAGTATAATTTTGTGTTAGCCTTAATTATATTAAGTCAAACAAGAATGTTATCCGTCTTATTAAGTCAAAGAAAGTCTTGTAATGTAATAGGCTAGTCGGGTATTAACGGGCTTGGAATATTATCTAATATTGTTCGTGTTTCGGGCTCAAAGCCCAAGTTAAGCCAAGCCCGACCCATTTAGAAAGCCCACACGCCATATGTTAGCTAAGGGTATAAATAGACCCTCTCCATACATGGAGAGGGTGTTGGTTGCATTTGTTTTCATTTGTAACTCACCAAACTTCTCTCTAAACTAATCTTTCTCTCTTGTTTCTTTCTCTACTTTCTCTCTCTATTTTTCTAGCTTATTGCTTATTGGTATGGCTTATTGGTGTGATATGGGTTAAGTTTTGGGATAACATTTGGTATTAGAGCCTCAGGTGGGTCTAGTGATTTACTTGTGGTCGTGCTTTTATGAGCTTATCGGTTCGACTTTAACAGCTTATTTTTCTCCTTTTTCTATTCGGCTTATTTTTTTTTTCTGTTTCTATGCACGAAAGTTAGTTTCTATTTTTGGGCTTCAAATCATATTGGGCTTGTCAAAACATATTTTAGTTTTGTTTCTATGTACGAAAGTTTTTTTTTGTTTCTATTCACGAAAGTTAGTATTTTTTTCCATTGTTCTTTATTCTAACCGATTACATATCCATTACTATCAGTTTTGGCTTTTCAAACAAAAAAAAGATAGAATCAAAAAGGGTTTTAGTTGTTGTCTTCACAGCTTATTTATAAGCTTATTTGAGTTTTGCTTATTTGAAAGAAGCTTGTTTTTTTCTTTTCTAATGACCTAACAAGCTTATCTTTCAAGCTTATTTTCGAGGCCTTTTTTGTGGTGTAACAAGCTTATTTTCAAGCTTATTTTTCTTGTTGTCTTATCTTGTACGCGGCTTGGACAAACAAGGACAAGGAAAAATGGAAAAGACAATAGTACTTTTTTGGTTTTTTGTTAGAACGATCTACTCAAAGTTTGTTGGAACCGAACAACTGACAAGTCTTGTGGAACCGAACTACTTTGCCAACCAAACAACTGACAAGTCTGTTAGAACCGAATAACTGACAAGTCTTGTGGAACCGAACTACTTTTCCAACCGAACAATTAACAAGTCTGTTGGAACCGAACAACTGACAAGTCTTGTGGAACCGAACTACTTTGCCAACTGAACAACTGACAAGTCTGTTGGAACCGAACAACTCAAAAGCATTAGGAACCGTTCTACAAGTTTTAAGTAATTTTTGAGTTTTTCGGTTTCGAGTGTCGGTTAACTACGAGACTTAAACTCTATACCATTACGATCGTGAACTCGTTTCAATCATCGTGGTATATTCATTTATTACCGACGCTAACCGTACTATCCCGCGAGTTTAAAAATAACAAACATTGCATTTTGTAAAATTTAAAACGAAATAGTGAAGTTTTTGGTGGGGAATTTTTCATTGATTATAAAGTTTTCATTTGTGACACATGCAACCCCCGGATGTTTAATACAGTTTCACCAATAGTCCTTGTTGAATTATTAACCCTTCTCGTTGGAACTACTTTGCACCGTTAGTCCTTATTTGAGTTTTAATCTACCGTTACTCATTTAAGTTGAAAGTTTGTGCACCGTTCGTCGTTTTAGCTCATTATTCATCAACAAAAGTGCAAGTTCTCCAACGACAACAACGATTTCAACATCAATTCATTATTGTTTTACGGTTTCTTCTTGATTTTGTAAAATCCCGCGAAAGATACGATTCTTTTCTCCGTTTTAATCAAAGACTTGTAAAATCCCGTATACGTTAATTGATTTCAATCCACAACAACAATCACTTTACCTACTTAAGATACGATATCCATTCACAACATCAAAATGTCAAATACCAATACCAATTTGCTAACTCAAACATCAAGTGTTCTTCACAATGACACAGTTTCTTCATGATCAACTTCTAAAGTTCAAGAGAAGACACGACTTTCAAAAGAACGATGCATGAAAAGTCTTAGATCAATTCAGTCACAATTCACGTTTCTCACATATACTTTACAAGATTTTGGTACCATGCCTATCTTCAAAAGAACATTCGCTCAAGACTTGGATTTACTAGAACAACATCTTACCAAAGAAATAATTTCTCAGACTGATTGCAAGACTATTTTGACAAAACTCAGAACAACGTTTGAAAATGCTTTCAATTTAAAATTCAAAGAGCGTATGTAGAAATATACAAGATTTGATGCTTAATCCTTCAAAGATGCAATGATCAGTAACATGGATTCCATTGGGAAATACATGCTTGAGATAATTCTTCATCAACAACAAACTCCACAATTGTTAAAACAAAAGAAGTTGATGTAGACACAAGAAGATCATTCAAATCCAATTATAGCATTAAATGTTGATTCATTGAAAGTTGATTTAGTTGTCATACAAAACACTTGTTCTAAGAAAGAAGACACTAATTCAGAAACTGCATCCAGCAAATTAGTAAAAGAAAGCAGCTTGGATTCTTCAACAAAAGATGTGCATGCAATCAAATACAAGATGTCAAAAGCAAAAGAAAGATGCATGGCATATTTTCGATCTCTTCATTCACACCTTAAAAGGCACTCGCATCGAACATGGATTCAAACAGGCATTCATGTCACTCTTTGGTCAAGTTGTTGATACTTTCACAAGTACAATGCTCCTCAACGAAGATCAACTACACAAGCAACTTGACAAAGATGACTTTCAAGAAGATGGATCCATGGCAGCCTTTTGGGTGGTAAACAACCAGTTTTAGAAGTTCATCGAGTTACAATTTACTTTGGATTATGACAGTCAAATGACAGACAAGTACTTTGTTGAATACACTATAATCGAGGTTAAACACTTCAGATATACACTACTCTAACACATGGGTAATGTCAAGAAGTCCATTGCTGAAAGAACACGTCATCAAAGATGTAGGTCCTTATTTTGAATCTATATAGCCTTTGCAAGACAATAGCTAACTTGAATAAATCCAAATCAACTATGTGAGAGACACTGACTATGAATACCAAGTGTTAAT
>BQNB010035543.1:1118-17764 GCA_026074375.1 Tanacetum coccineum
ACAATTTTTTTTTGAGAGAATAGAAGCAGTTTTTTTTTAAAGGATAGAAGCGGCTCATGACGGCCGACGGCTAGATGATAGAGAGATTTTTTTTTTGTAATTTATTTGCGGCTCATGGTAGCCGACAACTAGTGTTTTGGTAATAGAGATGGAGAGAGATTTTATTCTTTTTGGAGAGGATAGAAGCGGCTCATGACAGCCGACAGTTAGGTTTTGTGAATGAAGATAGTGAGATTTGATTCTTTTGGAGAGGATGTTTGTTTGTTTATGGTCACAAACGGTGGAGGAGAGATTTGACGGGGTGGTACAGCAGCGGCAACGACGGCTTGATGATTGAGTAGGTCTCAAGATCGTACCAATGACTCTGATACCATATTGGAAGATAGAAAACCCCGAAAGGCTAATTGATGTTCTTGATTATCTTCATAAAACATACAATATATATAGGATACAAAAGATAGGCTTGAGCCAAGATAAAGATAAAGCCTACAGCTAATTTACAACAAAACATGACAAAGATAATATAATCATACAAAATATAAGAGTCAACTATGACTCACTAATATTATCAACTAATTTAATATATTCATGTAATAGATATAACATTACTCATAAAAATCAAATATTAAGCTTTTCGATTGGCGTGAGGAGTCAAGGTTGGTATTCAAAAATATTATAGTATTATTGAATGACTAGTTTAGTTATTGAATGACTAGTTTAGTTATTGAATGACTAGTTTAGTAGACCAAGCTCAATTGTAGGCTTGAGTCCATTAGGGTTAGGGTTGTGATTGCTTAGTAAATAAGCTACATGTTTATTATAAATACACATGTAATCATCTTATGTAAACACACAAAAACACAATCAATAATAAATCTCTATTGTCTTTCATGGTATTAGAGCTCAGGTAAACCCACCATCAAAAATTTTCTATCCTCCGGTCATCGGTACTTGCCGGTGATCCGGAGGGATCCCCTTATTTTCGCTTTATTGTTTTGTTTAATTAGTTTTTTTATCCAATAAACACTAGCATCCAAAACCCTAGCCGTCATAGCACAAATATTATGTTGATATAGCCATCAAATTTGTTTCATCGTCATTACTCTTTGTTTTAGCACGGAGATCATTGTCGTTTTTCAAAATAGTTGGTCAAAATTTGTCGCTCCTACCGAAAGGCAAAGCAAGCCATGACGTTAAAAAAAACCGTCACGCAAAGGAGGAAGCCGCAAGCAACAAACAACTATGCTGCCAAATACAATTATGCTTCCGCTCAAACAAATAACATAGAAGATGAAGAAGAAAAAGAAGAAGAAGCGGCTTTCAACATATGTTCCAATTTGTCCGTTCAAAAATCTCCCGTTCAAATTGCGGGGGAGTATTGAATGACTAGTTTAGTGGACCAAGCTCAATTGTGGGCTTGAGTCCATTAGGGTTAGGGTTGTGATTGCTTAGTAAATAAGCTACATGTTTATTATAAATACACATGTAATCATCTTATGTAAACACACAAAAACACAATCAATAATAAATCTCTATTGTCTTTCATGGTATTAGAGCTCAGGTAAACCCACCATCAAAAATTTCCTATCCTCCGGTCATCGGTACTTGCCGGTGATCCGGAGGGATCCCCTTATTTTCGCTTTATTGTTTTGTTTAATTAGTTTTTTTATCCAATAAACACTAGCATCCAAAACCCTAGCCGTCATAGCACAAATATTATGTTGATATAGCCATCAAATTTGTTTCATCATCATTACTCTTTGTTTTAGCACGGAGATCATTGTCGTTTTTCAAAATAGTTGGTCAAAATTTGTCGCTCCTACCGAAAGGCAAAGCAAGCCATGACGTTAAAAAAAACCGTCACGCAAAGGAGGAAGCCGCAAGCAACAAACAACTATGCTGCCAAATACAATTATGCTTCCGCTCAAACAAATAACATAGAAGATGAAGAAGAAAAAGAAGAAGAAGCGGCTTTCAACATATGTTCCAATTTGTCCGTTCAAAAATCTCCCGTTCAAATTGCGGGGGAGTATTGAATGACTAGTTTAGTGGACCAAGCTCAATTGTGGGCTTGAGTCCATTAGGGTTAGGGTTGTGATTGCTTAGTAAATAAGCTACATGTTTATTATAAATACACATGTAATCATCTTATGTAAACACACAAAAACACAATCAATAATAAATCTCTATTGTCTTTCATGGTATTAGAGCTCAGGTAAACCCACCATCAAAAATTTCCTATCCTCCGGTCATCGGTACTTGCCGGTGATCCGGAGGGATCCCCTTATTTTCGCTTTATTGTTTTGTTTAATTAGTTTTTTTATCCAATAAACACTAGCATCCAAAACCCTAGCCGTCATAGCACAAATATTATGTTGATATAGCCATCAAATTTGTTTCATCATCATTACTCTTTGTTTTAGCACGGAGATCATTGTCGTTTTTCAAAATAGTTGGTCAAAATTTGTCGCTCCTACCGAAAGGCAAAGCAAGCCATGACGTTAAAAAAAACCGTCACGCAAAGGAGGAAGCCGCAAGCAACAAACAACTATGCTGCCAAATACAATTATGCTTCCGCTCAAACAAATAACATAGAAGATGAAGAAGAAAAAGAAGAAGAAGCGGCTTTCAACATATGTTCCAATTTGTCCGTTCAAAAATCTCCCGTTCAAATTGCGGGGGAGTATTGAATGACTAGTTTAGTGGACCAAGCTCAATTGTGGGCTTGAGTCCATTAGGGTTAGGGTTGTGATTGCTTAGTAAATAAGCTACATGTTTATTATAAATACACATGTAATCATCTTATGTAAACACACAAAAACACAATCAATAATAAATCTCTATTGTCTTTCATGGTATTAGAGCTCAAGTAAACCCACCATCAAAAATTTCCTATCCTCCGGTCATCGGTACTTGCCGGTGATCCGGAGGGATCCCCTTATTTTCGCTTTATTGTTTTGTTTAATTAGTTTTTTTATTCAATAAACACTAGCATCCAAAACCCTAGCCGTCATAGCACAAATATTATGTTGATATAGCCATCAAATTTGTTTCATCATCATTACTCTTTGTTTTAGCACGGAGATCATTGTCGTTTTTCAAAATAGTTGGTCAAAATTTGTCGCTCCTACCAAAAGGCAAAGCAAGCCATGACGTTAAAAAAAACCGTCACGCAAAGGAGGAAGCCGCAAGCAACAAGCAACTATGCTGCCAAATACAATTATGCTTCCGCTCAAACAAATAACATAAAAGATGAAGAAGAAAAAGAAGAAGCGGCTTTCAACATATGTTTCAGTTTGTCCGTTCAAAAATCTCCCGTTCAAATTGCGGGGGAGTATTGAATGACTAGTTTAGTGGACCAAGCTCAATTGTGGGCTTGAGTCCATTAGGGTTAGGGTTGTGATTGCTTAGTAAATAAGCTACATGTTTATTATAAATACACATGTTATCATCTTATGTAAACACACAAAAACACAATCAATAATAAATCTCTATTGTCTTTCAGTAATGGAATAAACAGTGTAATGTAATGACTCATTACCATTATTAATCATGTTTGTTTTGTATGATATGATGTAATAGAATCATAATAAAAAGACTAAAATGCCCCATTAATAATAGGAAGCTTATTTAATATATTTGGTTAATGGTAGAGTTTTATGTAATTTTGATTTCATTACAAGATGTAATGAAAAAAAAGTAGGGGGCCTAAAGAATGGTTTTGGTTTAATAGCTCATTCATTGTAATGAATCATTACATTCCATAATTGTAAACAAACAACATTTTTTCATTCCATCGTAATAATCTTTTCCATTCCCCCCTTTAATTACAACATACCAAACACTATGTTACTTTCATTTTCCAAAGATTGTAAACAATGTACAACCAAATTTAAAGCGTTTTAACATATTTCTGAGGTATGGTTATGAATTTACTTAGAGTGGGACACAATTATAAATATTTGCCGGACATATAAGAAAAACCAACATAATAATAACAGCGATATGTTTATATTTGCCATTGTCTACGGATAGTTGCTTCAATTTTACAGTTTAGCACGTTTTGTTGGAAGTATTCAAGTATTCAAATATATTGTTCGAATAAATTACTATATCATTAAAGTTTGAATCTTATAAGTACACATCGTTTAAAACTTTAAATAATTGCTCGAAACAATGAATATACTTATTAAGAAAACCTACCACCTAACAACCATGTAAAATCAGCATTTCTAAAATCAGTGGCGTCTCTAGGTCCACGGAGATTCTGTGCAAAATTCAATTTATTACAAAAACAAGGCTTAAAAAATAAAGTAATTAATTTTCTAAAAAGATAAAATGATAAATAACCGATTTTCAGTGTGATTTAGCTAGCATTTCAATGCAATTTCTTAAATCAAATACTTTTAGTCACTTTTATAGAATATATACACGTATCATATAAAAAATTTGAGGCCCTTGTGATTTGGAGGCCTTATGCGATAGCACACATCGCACACCCTCATATACGTCTAGAACTTGATATTGTCTTTTTTTTTCTTTTTGGGTAAAGACTAAAGAAAACTTGATATTGTCTCTGAATGAATACATACGAAACCTTTGTATTTATGTATAACCACTTTGTGTTGCCGCTAAGAAAATAAATGGTAACGTGCCATATGCCTAACAGAATTGATTCATCTTTTTATAGGCAGTATAGGTCCTAAGTTACGTGCTAAAACCATTCTATAAAAGCACAACAAGTTCTTGACAAATGGATTTGTAAAAATCGTAACATTTTTGGCAATGTTATTAAGCTTGAGTTATCTATTATCTAATCGGATATACATCAATCAAAATCATCAAATTCTTTCTTAATTTGTATCCATTGTAAGAGATCTTCTTACTTTTTAAACAAAAAATGGATCATGACCATCATATTTCTCATTAAAAGTTGTAGATGCAAATATCTATTGAAATGCATTAAAGACCTAACCCCGTTATGAGTGTAAAGTAATTGTGGTAAGGAGTCGTATATGACTTTCATTTTTTTCACTTTAATGACTTAACCATTCCTTTCAATATATTTGTGCTCTATTTTTCATTGTTTATGTTCAAAGCTCACAAACAACCTTATATAGTCCCTGCAATTATATGTTTTTCATTCTTTATGTTCAAAGCTTACATCAAACAACCGTTAAGTCAACTTAGTAATTAGAGATCTCATTCCTTTATAAAATGTCTCATTTTCAAATTTTACTACGTATATATATATTTATATAAGAAGCCAAAGAAAATGTTATAGATATTTCAATTAACACCCGTAGACTCGCGCTCTCCCCAAACAACATGAACATGAAAAAACTTATATGTTTTACTCGTTTGATGAAATAAGCCAACGTAACTTTGGTTGTCTTTCTTCTGATCTCAATAAACCTCAAATGATTCCTTATTAGTTAAGCCATTTCAACTTTTTGTGCCATCAAAGTTCACTTAGAAAAAGGAGGTAAATACATTTGGAATCTAAGAGTTAGTTAAAGGATATACTCAAACTTTATTCAATCAGCAGAGAAAGGAGTGACTTATGGTTTTTTGGTGAATGCTTTACGTAGCTTTGTGTTTACAGATAATTGTTGGATCCTTTTATTCATATGACAACATACTTCCACATTAAGTAAAGCATGTACCTAAAACGTCCAACCATAGAATGGTTAGGAAAACATTTTACATTACAAGGAACGAGAAAGCATGCATTGAAAATCAACACGTGTTTATTTTTTTGCATTTGATACCTTTGGTTTCTTTGCACCTGACTTCAACGGGTTATGCACAATAATGTTATGACATCTAGATCCAGGGATGTGGTTTTTAAATGTATTGGCTTTTCAATTCAAAAAGAGCTAGCGGCGCAGCTTGTTGTCCGTTAGTCTTGTACCATTATGTAAATCCTATTTTTAATATATAAAGGATAATTAACATTCGGTTTACAAGAAACCCGAATCCAAATCAGTTTGTGCGGTCATCTTTGGATGATCAAGATAGGAGATCGAAACAGGCCACAAGAATGTGCATATTAAAAAGCAACCTCAACATGAATTCTTTTTCATTTTGACCACTTAAAGGTAACCTAATACCAAAAGACTTGTTACTGTCGACATAAATTCCCGATAGATGCAAACAATTCTAAAATGGTAATGCCAACCTCTTGAAAAAAAAAAAATTTTATCGGTTTAAGTCTGTGTAAAAATGAATTCAGTTAAAAAAAAAAGAATCAGAAACTAAAAAAGGAAAAAATATCTGTTTAGGTTACTCGGGGATATTATATAAAGACTTGGATGTAATTTATAAAGATTTGAATGGGGGGATATTATATACGGGGAACCGACATGTGTTTGATTTGTGTTTTTATGTTGTGTGTGTGTGTGTCTGACCACCGCATCCCGCTTTCTCCCTCCCTCCTAATCCTCCCCCCAATCTACGCTTCGTTTCATTTATTATAAAAATGAAATAAAACAATAGATTGATTTTTATTAAACTTTTATTTAGGTGGTTTAGTATTTCGATACAGATTGGCTTTGAATAATATTAGGAAATATGGTGATCATATCTCAGGATATGATTAAGCAATTCCAAAATCTTATTCAATCAGGTCATTCTTTATCCATAAACCTTTTTTTCAAATCTTTATTTGATCTTCTTAGCTCACATTTTCTTTTTTCTTTCAGTTGATGAGCCACTTAACAACACATTTGAGGTACATCATTTACTATCATAGATGGATCTGTTCTTTTCTGGTTTATACTAAACTTTATTTATTATTACTGTGATTGTTTTTTTTTCTTTCTTTCTGGTTGATCTGAATAACTTTATTTTGTGTCACAAGTCAACATTGGATTCTTGTTGTTAAGGTCAAATGAATGACATTTGTATTCAAAGTTTTAACCTTTTATGTTTTTTGGATCACCATTTCATATGTCACTATCACTTGGGTACATTCTTTATTTACTATTGTTAAAAAACAAATGTATCTTTGTTTTGTATGGATTCGTTGAACTAGTATGCTAGATCATTTGATGTTTGGATTTGAGGATTTTCACTGAGTCTGTTGACATGTCCGTTGAATTGGTTTCACAAATGTTTTGGGTGCACTTAAAGTATACCATGAATTGTTATCTATATTAAATCAGATTTGTGGACTGTTATTGCATGTTTAAAGACTAAATTGGCTAATTTTTTAGACTTTGCATCAAGGATATCCAACTGAGGCTTTGGTTCGGTTTCTTAAAGCAAGAGATGGGAATGTCCAGAAAGCCCACAAAATGGTCAGCTTAAATTCATGACTTGAAACAAAATCTCTTATTTACGTAAAATACTAAATATAAATATTTTGGTTATTTTCAGCTGGTTGATTGTTTAGAATGGAGGATCAAAAATGAGATTGATAAGATATTGTCGGTGAGTTTTTACTATCTTTATGTAAAGCTAATAAATATGAAACGTTTTTTCATGTGGTAAATGAATAATTTCGTTCCTGGCGTATGAGACAACTTGTTGATCACTGTCAGTTAACTTATTGTTTAATTATACAGAAACCAATTGTTCCTGCTAATTTTTATAGAGGAGTCCGTGATTCACAGCTTATAGGAATGTCAGGTTATACAAAAGAGGTACTCTTTCTAAAGATTATCTATTCTATAAGTTTTCGATAAAGGCTTACGTTATTTGTTGCACTTTTACCACATTAAATTATAATCTAAAAAGGGACAAAATACGTCAGATTCCTTGGAGTTTTTGCTAATAAAGAGTAAATAATTGATATTAGATGGAGAGATAAGAGCGGTTTTTAAATATACCAATGTGATCCTGACTGACGTTTCTTTGTTTTCTTGTCAAAGGGGCGGCCTGTTATTGCTGTTGGCGTTGGGCTCAGTACATACGATAAAGCATCTGTAAGAATATTGTATTATCCATTTTTACTTACCGTAGTAATTGCATAAATGTGTATCACTGATTTTCTTAATGTGTTTGTGGTTTTAGAGTGGGTATATCTATAATTTGCTTAATATGGGTCTTGCGTAATCATGAAGTACTTTGTATTTGTAGCCACTGGCCAGTATTCTGTCAGAATTATTTACTTGATTTGATGAATATGTTGGTTTACAAGCGTATTTACTTCTTGTGTTATACTTATCACTTTAGCTGTCTTCTATTTGTAGATCCATTACTATGTTCAATCGCACATCCAAATAAATGAGTACAGAGACCGTATTATATTGGTAAGTACTGAATTATGATTATAATATTTAGGAAAGTAGTTTATAGTAGATACTCCAGATGTGCTGACTTTTCTTCCGTTTCATTTTCTTTTTAGCCAGCTGCAACAAAGAAGTTTGAGCGTCACATTAGCACATGCGTTAAGGTTCTGGATATGACCGGGCTTAAAATATCACAACTCAGTCAGCTCAAGGTACTTGATAAAACCTACTTTTGCTTCTGTCCTATCGAGACTTTAGATAGCTTACTGTTTTTTAAGAGCATCATTAGCTATGTTAGTATAACCTTGATTGTGGCTCCATGTGTGCTATCTAGGGCATACATTTTGAACTGACACAACACCCGCAACCTTAATGAAGCATGCCCATTGAACATTCATCCTCTATCTTTAACAAAGTTTGGACATTTTTTATGAGTGATATATTATTTGGCATGTTCCCATGAAAACTGCAAGGTTTTACGAGACATGTTTTTAGATGATTGTTTTTGCTTAGATGTCAGATTTTCATTATGCTCTTTTAAAAATCACAATACATTTATGGTTATCATTTGCCCCAATCATTGGTATTAGCGTTTTTGTAACTATGAACATGAGCAGATATATGTTTATTACTTGAATAAATTACAAAAATGGAAACTTAAGTCAATTCGTTCGGGAAGCAGTAGTATATAAATAGAAATGTGTAGCTATATATGCACAGCTTCGGAAAGAATCTTAAGCATTTTGGAAACAATATATTCTTATCCATAAATCTTTTGCAGCTATTGACAGTTATATCTAGCATTGATGACTTAAACTATCCAGAAAAGTGCGACACATACTACATAGTCAATGCTCCATATATATTTTCAGCATGCTGGAAGGTTCATCATATTATTCAGATCTTCATTCACAAATATCGTTTTTTGTGTGAGTATTTAACCTGAAAATCTATATTCTTGTAGGTCGTAAGGCCTCTTCTTCAAGAAAGAACTAGGAAGAAAGTTCAGGTGCTTTCAGGTTGCGGAAAAGATGAATTGCTGAAGGTAATTAATTACACATTGTTTCCTCATTTAACGAAGGGCTCATTATTTGAATCATTTTTTTCCTGACTTTTGATGTTAGATTTGAGCAACTTCTATCATTCTATCGATAATTCCCATTAAATTTTAAAAAACGTCCCAGAAAAAAGTTGAGGGTCAAAACGGCTGCGAAAAGAGTAACAATTAGACTGTTAAGCAATCAAAAGTTAAAGAGTTAGAACATTATCAACCCTTCCAAGAAAACACAGATTAATAGAACTTAACACTGTTATGTTTCTTGAAATGGCAGATAATGGATTACGAATCTCTCCCCAATTTCTGTAGAAGAAACGGCAGTGGATCATCTCGACATTCTAGAAGCCGCACTGATGAGGATAATTGCTTCGCGTTGGACCATGGGTTTCATAAGGAACTCTATAGCTACATTAACCAGCAGGCCGAGGCTTTGGAGTCACGAGCAGCCCTGATCAAACACAAGTCATTTCATGTGGCTTTCCCTGAACCTGACCCGGATGATGAAAAGATTGCTCAGACAATAGAATCTGAATTTCAAAAGTACAGTGATGAGAATGGGGTTGCTGATAAACTCAATGACCTTAAGGTCGATGAAGATAAACAAAAGAAATGAAAACCAGCTGCCAATGTCTCTGACCAGTGGTTAAATCTTTTGCGGCTTTTAACGATTATAAATTACAATGCTTATATTGTAACTTCAAAATTTGGTCTCATGAGGTTGAGTCTTGCGGCTTTCCTCTCTTGTTTCTCCCTTGTGTTTTTAAAGTCGGTATATTTGACATTAGAAGTCAAAATGTATTTGGTATTCGAATTTTTGAACGAATTTTATAGAGGGAGACGAAAAGAAATTGATATATAAAATCCAGAGAATATGATGGTTTTGTGAAAATACCGTCTTGTTTTTGGTTTTAGTTGAAATGGGTTGGGTACTACTCACCCCCGCATTCACCAAAAATTACAAAAAAAATTACAACCTCCACTCACTTTGACCTTATGTTTACGGTAAACACCGTTTTTATTTTGTCGTTTCTACATTTTTGACTGGTCAAACTTTATATTTTTTGTTCCGTACTTTCCGTTTTAAAGTTTTATAACAAAAACAAAATTATAAAAATAAAAATAAATCAAAAAACACAAAAATATAAGGGGTACAAATGATATTTTAAGGGGTGTTAATAACCAAGTTTGGTCCAAGACTCGTTTTCGTTCCTTTTACTTTAACGGAACGACATTATTTAGGTAAAAGATTACGACGTTCCTTAGGTAAGAGATTATGCTAAAATGTTGGCCAATGTTTTTAAGTCTTGACGTGAAACCGAACTTTACAATAGTCTGGTTCTCACTTCTCAGAACCTGTGCCCCCAAATTTTCTGTTTTTGGTCCAAAATGTTCAGTTTTGGACTTTTGGTACACCACTAATGGTCAAATGTTCAGAAGATTAGAAACAGTACATCAGTTACAAGTCACAAAAATAAATGGCATTTGTTACTTATAAACATCAAAACAGTTTCTACACATCAATGCAAGTGCGGCTTTATATACATATGCATCATCACCAACTACTTGTGACGAGCGTGACGTAATACAGAAAATAAAGAAGAAAACAATGGGTCTATCTGCAGTAGTGGCTGTATTTACAGGAGTTGTAGGACAAGTTGCCTTGTGCTTCTGGTATCGACCTGCATGTAATCGTATTCGCCAGCTCATTGATTGCCTAAGACATCCACGTCCTCCGCCTTCCCGTCCTGTTACTGCTGACACAATCTTCAATGCTATCAAAGATTTGAGAAACTAAAATAAGACCCATGTAATCATCTTTTGTAAGCTTTTTTTTTGAACGAATCTTTTGTAAGCTTTTAATCTAGAGTAAATTATGTAAATGGTAAATGTGGTTTGCTTCACGTTACGGAATTGGTCCTTCGCCAATACTAATCACAGATTTGGTCTCTATTAGGACCATTTGCTTTTGCATACGGTAAATCGCCCTTTCTAGAGATTTGGTCTCTCTTAGGACCACAACTGTGATTAGTATTAGCAAAGAACTCAGTAACTTTGAGCAAACCAGTTTGGACCATTTATGCAATTTATACTCTAAATCTATCTATGTTTGTATTTGTCTTTAATTCAAAATGAAAGATACATACCTGATTTGCTTCATGATATTTACATTGCAATATTTCCAATTAATAACAAGTAATTATTTGACAAACACATGTTGACAGTTGGCTTAACCCAACTGTCGATAGCAGTTATAAGCAACTGCAACCGAGACAGCAGCACCAATGAGTGCTAGAGCCGCATATACATCTTCACTTTCCCAGCTTTCGAGCCATGTTGGCATAGTATAAGTTTTTCGTGATGTACGTCCTGTTTTATTGTTCATGTCGCTTAAAGTTTGGTTCTTGATCCCTTTTCTTTTTTGGACGCTGAATTCGTTATCAAGGTCGATATTTATTGAATCTTCAGGGGCGACGGTAGGATTGTGACAGCAAGTAGTTTTTCCGTTTGGTTGGCAACAGCCTTCACGTTCCATTGTGTTACAAATATTATCGGTGTGTGCGGTAATATCTTCTGTATTTCTTTCAACGTTGTTACTGCCATTTGCCATAGCCCTTAGCCCCCGCACATTCTTTTGATCTTTTTCGGATAAACCCATCTGTCCCCTGAAAACAAAATCATAAACACGCTATCATAATTTTTCATCCAGCACATTAGTAAGAATCTCGAACCATTCTAGTGCGTGACTCTGATAATGATTATTATTATAATTATTTTTTAAACGATCAGCATATTCCACCACACAATTATGAGCTCACATTAAAGAATCTACAAAGATTTTTTACCGGAAAGTTAATGCCTACCTCCAAAGCCAGTCCACAAATTCCCCTTTCTCGACATGATACTCAAGCAATGCGGGCACATCATCAGGCACAACATATCCATACCTTTAAAAACATTACTAACCAAAATGTATCAATAAAGCAAAAGAACAAACATGAAATGATGAAAACGAGTAAAGAAGGGTTGCCTCCTTACCAATCGCCAGTGACTTTCCCATGGTTGTTTGGTCCAAATATGATGACGTTTCCTGCATACTTATTGCCACCAATGTGTGAACATGGTCGAACAGACACTTTATTTTGATAACAACGTGACTCTATTTCATCATTAAATCTAGCAATCACAGCAGGTCCACAAACTCCACATCTTCTATCACGTGAACCATGAGCACATACAAAAACAAACCATCCTCTTAGTGGTTCAGGACTTCCAGGCAGCCATACACCATCTTTAACAAGAACTTCTTCCACAAATGTGTCGATGTCAAAATGTGTCAGTCTCCTGCATTTTTGCTAAAAGTGTTATTGATCATCATGGTCATAATAAGGGTGAGGAACATGAAGAATATATGCAGTATGAGATTTAAAATTAACCTGTATCTGATCATATCTGGAAAAATTAATACATCTCCGTTTGATGATTCAGTTCCATCATGTCCCTCGCATATAGTTAGGCGGGTCTAGTCGAAGCAGCACAGAAGACGAAATTTATCAGCACATCAACAAAAAAGATCAGATGAGCACAAAGAACGATTTTTTTAATGTTATAACTCAATTATTACGACATCAAACCATAACTATCCTTTTCCAAGTGTTTGGATCATCTACTTCAACTTATGATTATCCAACATCCCAAGACTAAGATATGAAATAATTGTTTTTGATACTGAACTTCAAAACAAAGATGCTAAGGGTTGTCTGGATTTGATTTTTATAAGTGATTGATTATAGGATTATTGTGACTATCAACTACTTCACTAGTAATAGTCGGTTTAAAAAGTGTTTGGTTAGTCTAATTCTATGTTAAGTGTCATAGTAAGAAGGATTGCAATAATAATCAGGACTGAATCATCAACCTGAATTTATGTCTTACCTCAAGAATTAACACACTCAAAAGTCGGTTTCATGACCTCATCATATTCATTATTCAAAGATCCACATACTGTCTTCTGCGACACGTTGTATTTTATTCTGTCTGATTATTTTACACTTCTCGGCTATAGCCGTTTTAAACAAACACTTCTATACAACTATGAGCTTATTTGATTTCGGCTTATATAACATAAGCCCCAATTTTCCGGGTTATTTTGAGACTTGTGGGCTTATATAAGTTTATAACGATATGATAAACTTATATAAGCCCATAAGTCTCAATATAAGACAGAAAAGTGGGGCTTATGTTATATAAGCCGAAATCAAATAAGCTCATAAGGCCCTATGTAGTACTACTAGTTCCGCGTCATTCCAGTAGCTAGTGATGTTTGAGCCTTAGAACCCTTTCATATACTCTAAAGCAATACAGTAATAATTATGAAGCCATTATTAGTTCCAAAATGCACATCCAAACAGCCTTAAAGAAAACAAAAAGAGACCTGTTTGTTAATATGAGATTTTCTTGAAGCAAGGGCAGCAGACAAGAGCCTAGGCAAGCGATCAAACTCAGTGGCCTCAATATAAGGAGGCCAGACATGTGGTTTCTTGTAACACAAGAAAACATGTCTCTGATAATACTCATTCTCGAATCTTTTAGAAGAAGAACTCTCTGTTAAGTAACTGTCTTCTGGTGATGATGACATTCTTATGATGACGTGGCTGAGCGGCGGCGAATGGTGGTGGGTTTATTGGGAATATTATTTAGGGATCTTTTATTCGATCCTTATTGGTGGCAAACTAACTGGCATTTTCTTTTTTTTTTTACTTTTTCTTTATTACTGTATATTTTTTGTGTTTATTATTATTATTTTAATTTGCTGCACATGGCATGGTGACATGCAAATTGCTTGTATAATAATGCTCACTGGGTCTCTTCCTGTCCGATGGACGGTTTTCTTAATAACTTGTCAAAATCATAAAACTGTATTTTAAGAGACACTATACATTAGTTATAGCACAACGTCACGTTTTGCGAGAGATAATATTAAAAGGGTCATAAAAGAATAACTTGATTATTCAGTTACGTGTGTTTAAGAAATTATATGTAATTGAAATTAGACTATATATGAAATTAATAAAAGTTGATTAGTATAAGAGATGTTTTAAATAGTAGTTTATTCGATTGAAAAGATGACATAATTTCGAATTACTTTGGAACAACACATTTAAACATTTTGCGAAGAGTAAGTAATATTAAAAGAGTCATATAAAATTGACGTGATGTTTTAAAAGATGACATAACTTTTAGTTACTAATTTGGAACAACACATTTGAAGTTTTAAACTTGGCTGAACATTTTAGATATTTAAACACCGGATGACCTCTCTCATGATAAGCTAATCTTTTGCTAATTGAAAGGACATTTTCATTGCATTTCAAGCATGATAGATATGGTAATCGATTATTTCATGCCGATTGCATAATTCAACGAATCAAAACGCATAGTTGGCTAATGTAACATGCTCGAGTTTTATGTTTACCTACATAAAATGTGGACTTTCATTCAACTTGATATCAACAGTAATCAAGCAGAAGCTCATCCATATGGCATGTGAGTGTCACTTGACCCTGTAGCTTGCTTTGTTCCAAAATCATGCGAAGACATGACCAGTTGAAATTAGTTTGTTACACCTTTTTGGCTCCGCTTCTTGCCTCGACATGTATTGTGACTTGCAACGCTTCACGTCTCTTCTCTTGTTGGGTTGCTACGTATTACTCTTGCATCAGCACATGTTGTGGATTGCCTTCACATCTCTTCTCTTCTTGGCTTGCTATCTTTTTAACTCACTTTTTTTTCTTCATAAAAGGGTAATAAAAAAGTGTTAAGGTTTTTCTAAATAGAGGTTTTCAGCGATTTTTCATTCCTTAACCTCCTTTTTTTTCTTCTCGCTTTTAGAATTTTCAAAGACTTACGAAATTTAATCATTTTATTAATGGGAAGCCTTACTTTCCTTCACTCAAAGGAAGCCAAAACAGTTTTTGAATGCACGTGAAAAACTAAGATGAATACTACTCCACTTTTTTTTAGAACGGCGAATACTACTCCACCTTAACAAAATAGCACCAAATATCAAACAAAACAACTAATAGCACAAGCTAAATGGTCCGTTAAAAAAAATAGCACAAGCTAAATTGTGATGACATACAAATTACCTTATTATGTTTCACCTTTGAGTTGCAAGTTATCTAGTTGAGAAATTAACAAAGTATTGTTACAGAAAAATAGCAAATCTAAATTTGATATTCAAAATCAAACTATTACAACTGAGATCTTTTTCTTCTACATAAATATGAGGCTATAATATAACAAAATTAAGTCCATAAAAAAATAATTTTTATGTGCTTCCCATCCTTAGAAAAAGAAGAATGAGTATGCTCACAATGAGTTCCAAGGAGACTTTCCTTTCTCACCACCCGGAACACAAACGTTGTTTCATGTGCCTTAGCACTAAGTCTAGAAATAAGTATAATATCGTTCAACTCGATGCCTTAGCGGATCTGTCTGCCATGCTGACATTTATTTGTAGCAACCGCACCATGCAAACTACTGCAATAGTTGGTGCACCACCACCATTACATCAGCCTCTACCACCATTATATCAGCCTCTTGGAACACCCTCCTGGAACATAATATTTCTAAGTTACGACGCACACAAAGGTTATTGCACAACTCTGAAAGTACCCACATTTATTAGTACTACAACTAAAAGTCCCTATAAATACTTGTTACGCTCAAATAGTGACCAATAAAAATTGTCGTCACTGAAATCTCGTCACTAAAGCCCTTATTTCTTGTAGTGTAACAAACCATGGAGTTAACATCAATTGTAGATGAGTAGGAGTTATGTGAATATATAAAATAGCAGTTATCCGGTATTTATATGAGAAGTGATGGTTAATTTTACTATTTTTTAAGAACGCCATTGACTTGGCTAGTTGCGTGGAAAAAAAAAGTGTGATTCTTTGGAGGATTTAAAGGCGGTTATTTCACTTTTTGCTGTGACATGGTCATGGAAAAGTACCTGGACATATCCATACATTAAAAACCCAAGGCATAGTTGAATGTATTGATGGAATTTGGTCCAATATCTAATCACATCCACTCATTGTAATGTCTTTTACAGAACTGGAATTTGGCCATACATTAAGAAAAAAAACCTGAAATAATCTTTTGTGTCATTCTTTAAAAACTGAAGATTTAGATCTGAGTGAAGTATGATCGATTGTGACAAATGTCACCTTTGCTTCACCGAAGACTTTGACCAACTGGTAAGTGCACCATCAGCAATAAGTTACGATTCCTGCATTCACATAATCCATTAGTATGCAACCCTCATAAAACAAATGAAAAGTTTACTCCAA
>BQNB010035543.1:17934-37340 GCA_026074375.1 Tanacetum coccineum
TATCACGCATCTTTTATTATATAGATGTCAAATACCTTTCGTTCACCTTTTCTGCTACCATCTTTAAGACAACCTCGTACCTCGTTGTGTGATTGTTCTATGAACATTCGCAATACTCGAGAAGAGATACAAAACTTCGTGTATAAAGTTTGTCGTATGCTAGCCGTCATCCGTCTTGACATTGTCAAGCTCATCGCTTTTGTCTTCACTTATTTTTGTTTCACACTTTATGTTCGGATGAGCATGAATTTAATGGGAAGGGAAAACACACTCGCTCACATATATCCTTTAACCAAATACACTCAAGAACTCATATGTGATTCTTATTCACTAAAAACCAACTTACAAGAACACTCACTTCATTTTCAACTAAAGTACACCCCAGGCACTAAACCGAAATTAATTCAAGCCTCTTAACCCGTATGTCGATCATACATAAAAACCACAAGATACACTTCTACTATACACTCAAACCTCATAACTATTATCCACTCTTGTTAGTGATCACTAGTTCTAGTACATCTTCAAACCACCAAAGTGAAATGAAAAACTGAGTCATCCTTACTACTACCAATCTCGAGTCATCCACATAGTCATCTTCATAAGAAGATTCAACCATGTAACCATTCCTTACAATCTAATAGTAACTTACCACCACTACAACCCATGGATGTTGAACCATATTTCATAATGCATAAACATATTCCCATCTTGATGCCTCTCTATGGATCAACAAGACGTCGTCATATCTCTTCACTCATAAGCATTTTTGCCTATGTTATCAAAAGTCAAGTGAATTTCAAAATGAAATGCGTCTCATTCTCAAACACAATCCTTACAACCGGTATACTCATAGTCCATCACTACACAACAAATCCCTTCACGTCTAAACCAATGACATTATCTCCTCAAAAACATCCTACACCTACCTTATAGCCTTCTAACAATATCCACTTACTAGTAAGTGAAGAACACAAAGAAGATATTCAAGCTTCAAGTGTTATCGAGTCATCACATTTTTGTAAACCTTCAGTCAACACCTTCCCTCTCCATTCGTGATATATTAATCTAAACCGTCTTTGTTAACCTTTAGTCAACACCTTCCCTCTCCATTCGTGATATATTAATCTAAACCGTCTTTGTTAACCTTTAGTCAACACCTTCCTTCTCCATTCACGCTCATCCTTCTTTGTTTTTCCATGTTATAAGATCATTTTCATTCACATATAAGAGCGTATCGTTTTCATTTTCATCTTATTTTATTCAACTTTTTTTAGAGTAAATATTTTGGCATATCTCTCCAAGATATTAGTAACATTCGTCTTGTTTTAAAATGTTACATTTAGATTATGTTTCCTCAATAAATCATCCTCACCGTCAACATTTAGTTCGACCTAAAGTCTTACGATAATGTTTATCCTTAAACACCTCAATCATGAAAAACATACATAATGCATAACAAAGAAACCTTGATTAGGAATCGCTCAATACAATCCTTGACGAAAGTCTATCCGAATCCAAATCATTGTCTTGGTTAGATGATGATATCATAAGTAACATGTCATTCAAAATACGTTAATAATCCTTATCCAAATGACATCTTAAAAGAAGTCATTCTCCTAATATTAGTGTGTCAATCAATAAACGAATTTTGTTCTCGTTTATTAAAGTCGGTAATACCAAAGGGTGTTGGTCGAGTCTTAGTCCTTAAGCACGTGTCGGTCGAATCTTATCATTGGTTCCTAAACATTGTCGTGTCTAAAGCATACGTCATGATTCTTTTTATCTTGGATTTAGGTTGTTGTTATTAAAACAATGATTGCATGTGTCTAAATTTTGAATTTTCATTTTAAGTGTCATACTTTAGAGTGCATATACCTAAGACATGCATGTCTTGTTCCCCACTAGTGTGTTTCTATATATAGATATCATCATCATTATATATATGTGCACTTGTCTACTAACTTTGTTTTGTAGCACACTTCCTTAGCTTGATTCCTTGGTGCCCCAAACAAGGAGAGAATCCATCAAGGGGGAGTATTTACAAATGTCAAAGTCATTACATTTGCAACCGTTAAGACATCTACACATTTATTGATATGTGTATTCCATCCCTATAATATTTCTTATATATATTATGTTGCACGAAACTAATCCTTGATGTAGGTTAAAAGTTCGTAACATATTTGATTCATGGATCCGCTTGAGTTAATCTACAATGGGAGGCAAGTATCATAGGAGTGCAATGAACTAAGGGGTGCTCGAGTGTCAAAGTAGATATCTTGGGATGATTAAACGGGGTTGATAGGAGCAAGACTTCACTGGGGATGATGCAAGCTCGCCTCTTTGGTTCAAGGATTGAAGTATAGTAAAAGTCTCATCTAATGGAATGAATGGCTTGGAGTGTCCACCTTTTTGTTTCGACAAAAGGGGGAGAAGAAGTGTAAACAAGTAACTTATACATTTTACTATGAGTTATAGTTTACATATTTTGTCATCATCAAAAAGGGGAAGATTGTTGGTAGAAATATTACGATATTTAATCTATACATTCTCTTTGTGTTTTGGTGATGACAAACATGTAACTTATAACACATAACGTAAAGTGCTCAAGTTACTCGTAATCACAAATCATCAAAGTATTCATACGACAACATCTCTCGACGTCTCAAGTCTGCTTCAACTAAGTTTGCACCCGACGTAAATCACTTAAAGGTATGAATAAATAAATGCTTAATTTATTTAATGATCAAAGGAATTTAATTTTTCTAAACCTTACATTTTTTATAAAATGTAACAAACATTTTTAAAACTTATACAAAATATTTTTGTATTTACAAGAAATGTTTTATTCAAAATAAATATTTTGAATTCAAATTTTCCCCCTCAAAATGAATAAAACTGCTCTAGAAAACACCTCCCCTAAGAAAAATGGGAGCGTCCAATATGTCTAGCCCCTTTATGTTATGGGCGGGTCTTAGTGATAGAACGGGGCCTTGCAAGGGAGCTAAGTGGGCTCGGATGTAAATGGCTCCCGTCTTGTATAAATAGAGGATTGTTCACCAACACTTTTTCACTTGTTTGCACTATGTTCTGTTTGTCAAATCAGTTTATAATCAAATCATATTCTAAAAACCTTTGCTCATTAAACACTTATAAGCATTTTGTTTCCATGTGATTCAGCTTCATCTCATGGGAACGAAGAATATCGTAATACGCCAAGCTTACGAAAGTATTATAGTTTAGGTTATGTTATAGTAAAGTAGTTAGATTTGTGTGGATGTTGTAATCATCATCTTATCTCTTCGTGTTCGTGTCGTAATAGTTAGATCGGGTGATCAGTGATGTATTTAGGTGAGGAAAATAATTGTAAGGGTGGTTAGTTATTTTTGGCTTAAAAACAAGCGTATGTGTGGTAGATTCGGTTCTCGCAGAGTCGTGACCTTGGTCAGTGTTGAAAATGGTCTAAGTACTTGTGTTTGTATGGTTTTTCACTTCGCTAATGGGAGTTGTTGATTAGTGGAAGTAACTTGCGGTTGGGGTACTCGAGGGAGTGGCGACAGGGAGAAGAGGGCTTATGAGAATTCTTACAATCTCGTGTCGGGTTAGCGATTTCCTTTTACTCATCTTTCTTTCCTTTTTATCGCATTTATCCGCATTTCATAATTCACTATGCCAAAATGACGATCAAATTGTAAGCTGCTGGTTTTATATAAGTTTTGTGATTCTGTTGGTGTCGTAAATGATGTGAATATTATGATTAGGCTAGTATGTTGTGAACTCTTTGATTATTAATGTATGTTAGAGTAGAACATATAACCATCTACCTATTACGTCATGCTTGATCGGCAATTTGATACAACACCTGTTCAGTTTTTAAATGGAACGTTATTCACCACTCTACGGTTGCCAATTATATTTTATACAATAATAATATCTTAAATAAGTAAAACCTATCATTATAAAAAGATTCGGGATTGTGTGGGGAAAGAGAGAGGGGAAACTTACGCTTCGGTAAAACCATAAGTCAAAAATACCGACGCAATGTCGCGGGGGATACTACCAAGCCATACCCCACAGTATTAAATAAATGTTTAGGTTCAAATGCGGTAACATCGGTCAAAATATTCCCTCGAGACATATCGTGAGTGGGAGAAACTTCTACGCCAGTTATTTTGTAGCATTTTGGGTAGAGAGTCTAACCAAAGTATCTCCGGGAAATTGTCGCGGGGTAAACTTTTTGGTCAAACTTTGACCAAAAAGTTATCGCATTAGTGCAGTAGATACGTTTTTGTGTGTAGTGAGTTTCCCGATCGATTATGTCGTCGGGGAAACATTCGTCGGCTTGTTCTCCTTTATCTTGTAGTGTACGGAAAAAAATAAGTCGAAATAGTCAAGAGGTACTTCAATGAGCGGAAATTAGTGTTAGTAGCAACCCTGCTTGTTGGTATTAATTACTCATTTAGTCTTTGTTTTAATTTCTGGTTTATTTATTATTGAACAATAGTTTGTAAAACACGCGTTCGCTGCCGGCGAGCGGGGGTTTTTTTTTAATGTTTAAAAAAAAAAGACGATAAACCAGGGGGAGTTTAAAAGTTTAAAAAAATAAAAAATAACGGGATTATAAAAGAATAAAAAGAGGTTGGAGGTCGTTTTTTAAAATGTTTAAGAAACGAAAAAACAAAAAGTTTAAAAAATTAAATAAGGGGTCGGGCGGGTCAACACACAGAGTCGACGGATAACCAGCGGGTTTTGGCAGGTAACTGGGTTTTCATGGGTCAACAGGCATTAATGGGGTGCATTTAATGATGAGCATCTTGCTCTTTAATATATAGTATTAAGATTAATATAATGGATATTCTTGTATGGTTATTAATATTAAAAATGAGTATTTGGATAATATCAAATTGATATCATTGCATTAGGGTTTAAGTAAAAAACATGCTAGTACATCGAACCAAGCGGGATCTTTTTTAGCGAACACAGTCACGATCGTGGATGAGCACCCAGGGGGAACGTTGTTTATTTCGTGACTAGCTAGCTCTGGTCGGTTGCTCACAAGCTGCACGTGTTTTCACGTGATTCTGGTTTTCTTATTCGGCGCGTACATTCTAGTTGACGTTTCGTCTTAAATTACCTATAACACGAAAACTCATTCGTTTACTTGTAAGCATACATGTTTATTGTTCAAGTACTGCCATTGCTAAGTATGCTTAATTATTATAATCCATAAAATATGTTAGGATAAGAAGGAGAGGTATGTTGTGTATTATTTGAATGAATATGATTAATTAATTTACATGTAGCAATCTATAAAAACAAACATTACTATATATAAATGTTTCTTGAACGCATGAGAGACTTTTTTTTTAAATATTTTTTTCACACACTATTTTATGTAGATAACGTATATGATTCATTAGTTCATCGCTTTTACTATATGTCAGGGACGGAATTGAAATTGTTTACGATGGGAATCATTACGTAACTTACTGCATATTGTTAAAATAAACAATTATTTCTAAAGGAAAGAATTTTGAAAAGATAGATATGAGCTGATTCCTATCGTTAGTTCCATCAGAAACAAAACATTGTTCGTTTGTTGAGGAATTTTATTACGTTTACAATATACTTGTCTTGTAAATACATTGGAATTTGATATTTCCAATACCTTGGCGTGTTATTAAGTGAGATTGAAAAGAAACGTTGAATCGAATTTTTAGAGGATTAGGCATTATGACAGGATGGCTCTTTTTTGTGTGGTTGCTATAAGTTTGGCTGTTTCATTTATCTTTGGTATTAACTTCGGCAGTGGACGGGTGTTTGAGTTGTATTCCATGTCGACTAGTGGCAGTGGGACATGTTGCCTCAAACACTTATTAATTTGTAGAAGATCAAATATAGTTGTAAGCCATAGTTATGAGTTATTAGGCGTCTTGTGAATGAGAAGCATTATGCATCACAGGACTTGCCTATTCTAGAGTATAGCTTATAGTGCGAACATCTCCTTCATTTAAGGCAATATCTTGTCGTTGGGTATAGTTCCTAAGATTGCCACGCGAAATTCGATATTGCGGAAGTTCTGATCTTGACTATATTAGGTGTCTGGTTTGCGAAAGATATTGAGACCCGAAGAGCACTCTTTATCAAACATGATCATTGCAAAAGACACTTGGGAGCAAAGTACCGCTTAATTAATTGGTGGACCCACATCATCAATTGCTCTATCTAACTCTGGGTGCCACATTTGTTTGTCGAGTTACTTCAATTCTAGCTCCTATTTGAAATATCGATGTTGAGCTCAGATCAAACCTTTTGGTCACTTTGGGTTTATAGAAAAACTTATGGTCGTCTTGATCTAAACGTCTCAAAACAAGCTA
Source organism: Tanacetum coccineum (assembly GCA_026074375.1). Classification (NCBI taxonomy): domain Eukaryota; kingdom Viridiplantae; phylum Streptophyta; class Magnoliopsida; order Asterales; family Asteraceae; genus Tanacetum; species Tanacetum coccineum. The sequence goes on from BQNB010035543.1 coordinate 24,315, forward strand.
GGCATTCTCTTTCAATGAAGCAGGCTTTCTCCTTTTAACTTGTGTTTTAGTAGAACTTAGGGGTGTTTTATCAATTGGATGTGTGGTATAACTATGTGTGTCATGCTTTTTCATTTTCGTCTTTCATTTTTTTTGTATTAGCTTTTTGAGGATTATATATAATAGTTAGTTGAATCAAAGTAGTTTTCACTAATGGATGTAATGGAGCTTAGTATCAACAAAAGGAAATCTAGCTTTAATTGTAGTAGTGTTGGAAGAAGTTAATCTTTGGTATAGGATTTCGTTGCAGTCTTTAAAATGTATTAGGAGAAGTATAGCACATAAAGCTTTGGTATCGAAATTTTTTAGTTCAGCAAGTTTTTGACTGTTTTTTTAGTGTTAGAAATTTGGTTGTAGTTTTGTGTTGATGCATTGTTGTTTCTCGTGTTTTCTTTCTAGCCTTTAAATGATTTTTATTTTGCCGTTTGACATGTGGATGAACTTATACACTTGGTCTTTATCATGAAGGGATCACATAATATTTATAAATTTGAACTTGATAAACCAAATCAAACGGATTCAGGTTAATGTCTTCTAGGACCTTCAGCTTTTTCGATCTCGCAAAATTGTTTTTTAAACGGCGGAGATTTTATTAAAGTCACTAGCAAGAAGCTAGAAACCAAACAAACAATTACATAGAGGTTTTACAAACGGAGATTTCAATGATGTCACTTCATTGATTATGCTACGAGAACTTTGCCTCATTTACCTTATCTCTAGATTTGTAAAGACCAAGATCCACCAAATTCCAACTATGTGCTGCATAGGCCTCTAGCAATAGAACACTTAAAGAATAGGCAAGTTTCCGCCCGATTAAGATCTCAGTTTCAGAATGAACATAGGATTGAATATTGATCAATGAACTCATCAAGATTTGGACAGGTCTGAAGCATGCAAGTCCGGCCCTGAAAGAAAAAACCTTCTGTTGCAAGTTTTAAAGCTAAAAGTTGTAAGAACTTAATGTCTAGTTTAAATCTCAAGCATATCACCATGAAGTAACCCCAATTTTTTAGTGTCGTAGATCTTTGGTGTCATTTTGCTTTAGTGGTGCTCTTGAATTTTGTTTATGTGGTGAATTTTCAGGTGTCTAGTCCTATAGCGTTATTATCTACTACCCGGCCTATTGCTAGTTTCTTTTCTAATACATGCTTTCCTTTAGAAAAATAAAGATGAATAACTTCGACCTTGCTTCATCTATTGATTCATAAATTATTAGTCATAATTTGGTAATTATTTGCTGTTACACAAGGGTGATATCTGAACTTAACACTTTTTTTAGGGCTAATAATATTTCTGCCCCAATTGGGCAAGCTTGCTTCAAGGAATGCCCTAAATTTAAACCATTTGGCCAATTTCCCAATGCGATTTACGCGACTTAGACAAAAAAAAATTCACAAAACGGGTTTTGTTTTTTCTGAAGTCGCATAGGTGTTTTTGGGGCAACTGGACAAATGATTTAATTTTGGGGCATTCCTTGGAGCAAGCTTGCCAAGTTGAGGCAGAAATGTAATTAGCTCTTTTTTTAACTGTAACATAACTAAGGCTTTGTTTGTTTTTTCAATTTCACCTCTTCTAACCTCTTCTCACCTCTTTTGTCTGAAGCGGGAAGAGCTTTTTTGTTTGTTTTTTTGCAGAGAAAAGTGGTAAAAAGCTCTTCTAACCTCTTCAAAAATTAAGACAAAAAATTTCACTTCTAACCTCTTCTTCTCTCTTCTTCTAATACAAACCTTCTTCTTCTCTCTTCTTCTAACACCAACCCTCTTCTTCTAAAAAAAAAAACAAATGGTCTTATTCTTTGTAAATAAAGAGCTTAGATGCACCTCTTCTTTTGCAAACATGGTTTGAAGATAAAGAGGTAAAACCTCTGAAAAAACAAACGAAACCTAACACTATATAACTAAGTTATACTGCTATTAATTTGCCAAATCTTCAAGATTATTAAACAATTTACTACCGAAAAGCTCTGAAGTTGAACAACAATTAAGTAGAAATTGGTTAAACCCATAGCTAGCTGCCATAGGAGCACAAAAGCAAACTTAATTCCAACAAACCTAGCTACAAGATTGAACTGAAAATATCTAAGAGAGAAACACAATACTTCCGAATTTAGATGACCTTTTGAACAAATTCATGAAGATTTTTTAAACTAAACTAGTTTTCTTAATAACAAAATAGGTGAGATCTTCTGGATCTAAATCAATAGCATATCTTCTTCCGTAAACATTTATAAATTCGAGTAATTCGGTTGGCAAGGAAGATGTGCTTTTATAAAACTTAAGTAGGGTTTTGTGGTCTTTTTTTTTTCTTCTTATCTGGTATTGTTTTCAGATAAGTAGAAATCAACTTTTGACCATGGTTAAACACGGTTCTTATTTTATTTTCTTTCTTCTTTTAGATTTGTTTAAAGAAGTGACTAGATTATCGATGACAGCCCTTTTCCTAAAAATCTTGCAAAGACACGGCATTTTAATCATACTTGTATATTTCAGGAAAATGAAGTATGGTCTTCGATCTGTCACCTATGATATACTCTACACACACACATACGACACACGCTCGTGTTAGAACAAGAGGCATAAGAGTGGTTTATGACAGATAGAGGGTGAGCACACATGGCTTCCAGCATAGGAGTCCTTAAGTAGCTATATCATGCAAGAAAAGCCCATGTGTGCTCACTCTCTTCTGTCACCACTCCCTCCCTTATCCTCTCGTCCTTAACTTGCAACATCGTGAAAATAAGAATACAGACGTAACCTATCAATTTTGTGAGAGACACACCAATTTCCCAACCCTTTGGGAGACTTCTACAGCTTATGTGGCTGAATTCTATTCTGTGGATCTAATCGGCCAGAAGCTGAACACCACAACTAAAAACAAAAATACATATAAACATAAACAGAATTGAGGGGATGACAGATAGAGGGTGAGCACACATCGCTTCAGGCATATCAAACTATTTGCAAGAAAGGCCATGGGTGCTCACTCTCTTCTGTCATCACCCTTTACCTTTTTATCTTCTGGGATGATGCTTATGTGCAGAAATTCAGAAAAAGATGCTTATATGTTGTTGCTTGACATAGAAAGAAACCCTAATGTGTAGCTTTCCTCTTTTAGTAAAGCCCAATAAATATTTGGTAGATGTTACTACTGTTCCATATCACGGGAACATACGCTATTGAGTAAATTTGGTGAGTAACAAGTGGAGGTTAGGCATGCCATAAATAGACAATTCAATGACACTTTCCAGGCCCTTGGAATAAATGTGGCTTATCTTAATCTATCTTCTCCACATTTTAAAATAATTTCCAAAAGTGAGCCTGCGTGAAAGAGTTGTCAATGTTTTTCTCATCCTTCCTATCTTGGCACATACTTTAATACGAATTACTATTTTTTTTAACAATAATACTTGATCCCATCAGGGCGAGATAAGAGGGACGAAGGATGCACACAGTTACACCTTAACCAAAGGTAAAATGATTGCTTCTGGAAATACCATCGACAATACTATAATACTAGAAAACTAATACGGAGTACTAGTTTTCTTATTATAAAGGGTTAATCGCCTGGATTTATAACTAACTTACTATTTTTGACAATATACTGGACTTTTTTTCTATTAAATCAAAAAAACTTTTGAATTCGTGCTTAAATGTACCATGTGACCGGCTAGGAGATTAACCGGTCATCGGGTACACTTAAAAGCACGAATTCAAAAGTTTGTTGATTTAATAATAAAAAAATTAGATACACGCAACTATAAAAGATGGTAATTTGTCATTCACACATATTAGTTTTGGTTTTACTGATAATTTAATGTTTGGCATAGCGAATCTCGGGGCTTATAAGGGCTTGAACTTTGAAAATAAGGTAGGTTCTAAAATAAGTCTTGTTTGTCCCACATGTTTATAGAAGTTTTGATAAGCCATAAGCCTTCATAAGCCCAAGCCCATAGAAAATGACTTATGAGTGTGGTGATATTCCAAACATAGTTTGACTATCCAAGTTAGAGGGTGTTTCAGAGATATTTCAAGTTAAAGGGTGTTTGGATAATGGTTTAATAGACAAACATTGAAACAATCAGATGATACAAAGTGTTTCAGGATTACAACCAAATTTTAAAAAAAGTACAATGTTCTGTGAGACTGAAACATATTCCTTACGACAAACCTAACATTCAAACCCTAATATCTTACATCCATTGCTTCTAACAAACATTTTAACAAAGAAAGGTTCTAACAAACAATAAGATGACAATAGAATACTAACATACTAAATACAAAACAATCCAACAGATAGCACTAATCATAATACTTTCAAAGCAGATAGCACCTTAGACTTAAGTAATCACACTATATACAACTTGTTTTCAACCAATTCCTATTTATTCATAGTAAAATAAGCACTTAACAAAAAGTTCATTTTCAAATAGATAACCTCATAAGCTCCCAATTAAATTAGCAAATCTAAAACTCCACATTAATCTGATAAGCTAAAATCATTAACTAGACAATTAAAACACCCTTTTACTTTCCAAATACTGAATAATCCGACAGATACCATTGATCTTTCAGAAATGCATTGTACATTAATCCTTTCGCAACCTACGGTTCATTGTAGGCTTTTTTTCCTTAAGTCTTCGAGTAATGATATCAAGCATTTCATCGTTTTCCTTTCAATTCTTCATATATTTAGCAATAACATACTCCATGATTTCATCATTTAGTACAACTTTCGTCCAATCTTTATCCTTCCAAGAATCTGTCATTGTTCAATTGATTGATTGATGTTTACTCCTATATAGCGCTTTCGTAAAGGGGAAAATAGAGGGAAATGAATTGTAATTTGCCTTAGCCTTATCCTTCTAATGAATGGTAATGGGGGGAGGAGGAAAAGGCTATATAATCGAATCAAGCATGTAATAGCCAAAGTCGATTATGTAAAAAATAGAAATTAATTAATGACATGGAAAAATACCGGCTCATATCATGTTTGGTACTGCATAATGAGATTTTTGTGGGTTCATAATGTAAAATGAAACAGGATAAATAATACATAGAGCATAAATGGTGTTTACCTTATTTATATAAATAAAAGCTATCCGGAAATGCTAATTGTTATCTTTTATAGTTCTGTGTACTAAACTTTTTTTCCTATTAAATCAACAAACTTTTGAATTCATGCTTAAGTGTACCCTCTAACCGGTTAATCCCCTAGCCAGTCACAAGGTACACTTAAAAGCGCGAATTTAAAAGTTTTTTTTGATTTAATAGAAAAAGAGGTTCAGTACACGAAACTGTAAAAAGTGATAAGTTAGATACATTTCCAGGCATGAGGTTGTTTATCTTTAGTTGCTTGATTAGTTATTGGCTTAATAGACTGTTTGAAGCACTTCAAAATAAGCCAGTAGCAGCAAGTGTCTTATTTTGAAGTATTTAATTACTTACACATAATCAGATAAACATATATCATTCATACTCCCAATTAAAAGTACTTAGTTATGTGTATAAAGAACATAATAAGCAGATAAACAATCATTTAACAAATCCCGAACACCCTCTTTTTCTCTAATAAACAGGAGAAATAATACATATAGCATAAATGGTGTTTACCCTATTTATATCAATAAAAGTTATCCGAAAATGCTAATTGTTATATTTTATAGTTTCGTGTACTAAACTTTTTTTTCTTATTAAATCAACAAACTTTTGAATTCATGCTTAAGTGTACTCTCTAACCGGTTAATCCCCTAGCCAATCATAAGGTACACTTAAAAGCACGAATTTAAAAGTTTTTTTGATATAATAGAAAAAAAGTTCAGTACACGAAACTGTAAAAAGTGGTAAGTTTGATACATTTCCAGGCAGAGGTTGTTTATCTTAAGTTGCTTGATTAGTTATTGGCTTAATAAACGGTTTGAAGCACTTCAAAATAAGTCAGTAGTAGCAAGTGTCTTGTTTTGAAGTATTTAATTACTTATAAATAATCAGATAATACTACAAGAAAAACCACAACGGGCGACGAAATTATCCCCGACGACATATATCATCGGGGAAACACCACTAAACAACAAAAATACATCCGATGTGGCACTAATTGCGTAAGACTTTTTAGTCAAAGTTGTCCAAAAGTATCCCCGACGACATGTCGCCAGGGATACTTTGGGTGAAATTTGACAAAAAAGTCATCAAAAATGTTGGCGGCAACGTTTCCGGCTCAAGTTTCTCTGGCGACATTTCGCCGGGGAATAGTTTGACCACGGTTGACTGTGTTTAACCAAAGTAATTAGCTAATGACTTAGATGGGTGATGTGGCCCAAAGTTTCCCCAGCGACATGTCGCCGGGGATACTCTAATGACTTTAGTTGACTAAGGTCATTAGTTAATGACTTGGTGTGGATGACGTGGCCTAAACTATCCCCGGCGACATGTCGCTGGGGAAAATATATATCATTCAAATACTCCCAGTTAAAAGTAGTTAGTTGTGTGTACAAGAACATAATAAGCAGATAAATAATCATTAAACAAATCCCAAACACCCTCTTTTTCTCTAATAGCACTTCACTAATATGACTCTAGCAAGATGTTAGAGGAGAAAAATTACATGTTACAACAAGTTTCAGATCGTTGTAATCCAATTTAACCACTTTGGTTCACAAGCTAGCTCTATGCCTATTGACCAACCATTAATGATAAAAAACGTTTATATCTTTTACAAGCTAGTCTTTAATTTCTTGAAGATTTCAAGTCAAAGTAAGCCTGGTTCTTAAACCTCTAAAAAAATCCAAACCTCCAAAGACTCTCTCAGTCTATACGCAATATAGAGCAAAAATTGTGATTAGTTAACAAACAAAAAGTGACATTTGAAATGAAGACTTACTGAAGAATGGTTTATCTTCCTTAATGTATTTGTTTGGCTTTTTCCCTATATAATAAATTTTTTCTTTCCTAAACAAAAATGCTTATTTGCTTCCAATGGAAGAAGTATTAGAAAAAATCAGACCTAACAACAAACTCATTAACTCATTTGCTTTACCAATGATTTTCTTGTAATCCTAAATCATTAACTATCTCCAAGCAATTGCTAATCCTCTTTCATGCATGTTTTCTCACCATTCCTATAATGGTCTTCCTTATTAATGCACTTCTGCAAATTTCTGAAATACATATGCAGTCACGAATAGTCATGATCAACTACTACGGTTCTACCACGATATATTGGATACTCTTAAAACCTATATGAAGATAAAATGTTCAATACTGTAGAATATGAGTAATCTTTGAAATAAGCAAGAATAGAGAGAGAAAGTAGGAAGGAATGATGTATTTTTTAGTGAGAGAAAGTAAAGAACATAAAAATGCATTAAGTGAAAATGGAACATACAACCAACCAACCACTTCTCCAAGGCATGGAGAGGTGTTTATATACTTACAAGGGGTGGATGGGCCTTGGCTTGATGGGCTTATCCATAGGCCTTGGTCTAACTACCTATGTAAGTTTTCAAAAATTACATAACGAGCTAACGACTGTTATCTATGAAAGTGACCGACACTTTCGTGTTTCTAACAATCTCCCCCTAAGGGAGGTCACTCCATTTTACAAAATTTAAACCTAGCATACTATGCTTCATCTTTAGTCTTGAGCTTATTTAACTTCAATCATTAACTTGTGATTTGATGTAGTGATTATTGACTTTAGGTTTGAGCTTGTTCCTTTATCTTGAATGTAAAAATGTGAAAATGTAATCTTGAACACCTTGAGATCATCAACCAAACATAATTTTGATTCGCCATCTTGTAAACTTGTCACTTATGGACCGACATACTCATACCTTTCTTGATATGTTATCTTGAAAAGCTTTATTATTGCATATTTCTTGAGGTTCTTTAACTATAACACTTCGTCACTTCTTGAAAGAGGTTCAGTATCAGAGTGACAAAAACTTCTTTGAAATTCTTTGACTTTAATACTTCGTCACTTCAAGAAATACGTACGGTATCAGAGTAGCAGAAGTCTTTAAAACATGTACTTGAGCTTTCATGATGTCTTTATGTTTGTTGGTCGGGTATGAGCATGTGGCTATGAATCTTGTGAGTCAGGTGGAAACAGGTACCTTCACATCCATCTTTAAGTATTCTGCATTAAAACAGTTAACAATAAAGCAGGGGGACGAATATGGCTTTGTCATTCGCCCGTGTTTGGTTGGAGTAACCTTCGAATCTGTGAGGACCGACCTGTGATCAGGTAGATTCAATTTAAGAAGAATCTCCTTGACAGGATTTCCAGCTGAAGTATAGAATCTTTCTAACACATTTGCATTAGATTCATCAAACTCAGCATGTTCTCATTACCGGAACGTCTCAAAGCAGACAGCACGATAAAAGTAAACCAGCGAGTTACTATGTCACCGATTGAATAGAAAAATCGATTTGAAAAGTCAATCGACGTGTCACTTGCTAAAGTGGTTTTGTGACACATCGAGAGTGTTAATCATTTCAAAATTCATTAATCGTCGATCCATAACCTGGAACAGGTTTGATTCATATAGAATCGTACCGTTGTTGCTTTCCAGTTGTCACAAGTTTGATTCATAAGAATCGCACAAGTCACCTATGGTGGGGGGGGGGGGGTGGGTGGGTTTGTGTGGTTGTGTGTTTTTTGTTTGGGTGGTAGTGGGGTGGTGTGTGGTGGTTTGTAGTGTTTGGTTTGGTTTTGGGGTGGTGTGGTGTTGTGTTGTGTTGTTGGTGTTTTTTTGGTGTGGGGGTGGGTTGTGGGGTGTGGAGTTGGTTATGAGTGAAGTTGTTAGTTTATGAATTTGGTGTAAATAAGGGGGTATAATATCTGGGGGTAGGGGGGGGTAGAGGGGTTGGGAGTTTATGGTTGGTGGTTATTGAATGGATTATTGGTTTAAGTTGGTTGGTTTTTGGGTATTGTTGTTGTGTGTTGGTGTGGTTGGGAAGTTTTTGGGGTGGGGGTTTGTGTGGTGGGGTGGTGTTGTGTGTTTTTTAGTGGTTGTATTGGAGGAGTGATAATTGAAGGTGATTGTTGTTTTGGGGGTAGTAATGGATGATTTGAATGGTTGTGAGTGATTGTAGTAAGATTGGGTTGGTATGTAGAGGGGAGAGGATGGATTTTTGAATAGAGTTTATAGAATTGTGTGTGAATATTTGGAAGAGTTGTGTATTTAACTATATTGAACCTAACCAAAACCATTATTGCAACGAAGAAAGACCCAACGTTCTCAAAGAATAGCTACGGTATAAAATAAGACAAACAACTATATATAAACCAATACACAATTCTGTGAACACTACATCACCTCACATGAGAGGGTGTTTGCTTTACCATTATAGCAAAGTATAGCATTAATGATGTGTTGTATGAAGTGTAAAAAAAAGCTTACATAGACCATCAACTCACACTAAAACTACCTTACCGACTCGACTTAAAAACACAAGAAAATCGAAACAATGGGAACAAAAAAACTCCCAATTTCGTGTATAAACTATAAAAAAATCAAAGTAAATAATATAGAAAAAATGCAAGTGGTACTTTACCTTACCATTCATTTCCTAATCTACTTCTCTTCTTACCTATTTTGGCTTATTATATGCTTAACTGGTTTGCTTATTGGTGTTGTGCATATGGATTAAGACTTGTGATAACATTAGTATCCACAAACCTGCGCCGCGGCAGTGGGTTTAGTGTTTTACAGTAAGTCGTGTGTAATTGGGGGGGGGGGGGAAGGGGGGGGGGGGGGGGGCGGGGGGGGGGGGGGGGGTGCGAATTGGAGGATGGGGGGGTGAGTCTAAACAATAGAGTTGGATGACTTTACCGACTATTGTATTAAGGGGTGTGTTAATGGGTATCTGTAGGGGTGAGGGGGGGTGGTGGGGGGTTTTGATTATTTCTTGAATAGTTAGTAGATGGGGGGGGGGGAGGGGGGGGGAAATTTGATAGTTGAAGGTTTGGGGGTGTGTAGATATGTGGGTTGAGAGTGGAGCTTTAATTAGGTTGTAAAGTGATAGGGGTGTGGGTATGGAGTGTGTGAGGTATTGTGGGGGGGTTGGGGGGGGGGGGGGGGGGTAAGTAGTTCCCTATATATTCGCTATTCGTCCTAATCGTAAATATGTCATAACCATCAATAGGGTGAGACTACGACGCTGAAATGGATGTCTCTCTGGGAGTAGGCATTTGTATTGGTATATGTCTGAGTGATTGTAAAAGGAACATCTCAAGTAATGGAACTTTGAGTGAAAAGAAAATGTTTGACGCTTTGCTCTTCACAAGAAACGATAAAAATATAAGATCCCTGCTATCGCCTTGTTGGGGTCTGCGCCACAGGTTTTACTAAAAGATAAATGTCAAAATCCACACAAGATTTCAGTTAAATTGATTTTTCTATGCCACTGATAGTAAATGACCCCTAACCTTTAATATATTTACTTCCACATCAAATCCACAAACATCACCGGACATACGTTCCTGTCCCAGAAAAGCAAAACTATCAAAGAAACCCTAAGAGACTGCTATTTGTCGAAGATGAGCTAATGCCTGAAATACCAAGTCTAAAGGACACCATATGTACAGCCCATTAGTACGCGTACCTGCCGTGTAGGATAGGTACTTTTTTTCGTTTTTTTCTCTAGCGTGGCAATTAAATTCATGTGCGTTACAAAAGAATATTGCCATTATTCTCTTTCGTATGATCCATGTCTTATGTCTCACTTTGAAAAACATCCTTGAGTACGAGACATATTGTGTGGTGGAAGGGGTAGGGTGGGTTGTGGTGTGGGAGGATGGAGATAGACAAGAGTGGGGGGGGGGGGTACAATGGGGGTGTGAGGTTGGGGGGAATGGGGGATATAGGGGTGGGTGTTACGGGGCGGCCGGTTATTGAGCGGGGGGGAGGTCGATGAGATAGCAGTCTGGAGTGGGAATGGGGGGATGTTTTGTGAACGAAAGTAATAAAGTCAAAGAATATTCAAAAGAAAATGTTTATTGGTGATACACTCTGAAACATAACACTCTATCCCAAAAGTATGAACAAGTTGTATATTTAAAGAAACCTCATCAAAAAGAATTAAAAATTGCAAAAAATAAAGCTTTTAGCAAAGAAGATAACATATCAAGAAAGGTATGAGTAATGACGGTCCATAAAGTGACAAGTTTAACAAAAGATGGGCGAATCAAAATTAAAAAAGTAAGTGTTATGATCTCAAGGTGTACCAAGATACATTTACCGCCAGCATTTTATTATTTAAACCATACAAAGAAAAAGTAACAAGCTCAAACAACCTAAAGTCAATAAAATCACATACCATCAAAATCACAAGATTTAAAAGATTGAAAGATAAATAACTCTAAGACTAAAGATGAAGCAGATGTATGCTAGGTATAACCATTTTGTAAAATTGGGAAGTGTAACCTCCCTTAGGGGGTAGTGAGATTTGGTATAGAACAAACGAAAGTGTCGGACACTTTCATACTAAATCACAGTCGATAAGCTGCGTTGATTTTATGAATTTTTGAAAACTTTTACATAGGTAGTTAAGAACCAAGAGCGCCAATGGAATAGAAAGCAGCCCTAGACCAAGGCCCATGGATAAGCCTATCAAGCCAAGGCCCATCCATCCCTTGTAAGTATATAAACACCTCTCCATGCCTTGGAGAGGTGGTTGGTTGGTTGTATGTTTCATTTTTACTTAATGCATTTTCAGGTTCGTTACTTTCTCTCACTAGAAAATCCATCCTTTTTTCCCACTTTCTCTCTCTAGTTCTTGCTTATTTCAAAGATTACTCATATTCTACAGTATTGAACATTTTATCTTCATATAGGTTTTAAGAGTATCTAATATATCGTGGTAGAACCGTAGTAGTTGATCATGACTATTCGTGACTGCATATGTATTTTAGAAATTTGCAAAAGTGCATTAATAAGGAAGACCATTATAGGAATGGTGAGAAGACATGCATGAAAGAGGATTAGCAATTGCTTGGAGATAGTTAATGATTTAGGATTACAAGAAAATCATTGGTAAATCAAATGAGTTAATGAGTTTGTTGTTAGGTTTGATTTTTTCTAATACTTCTTCCATTGGAAGCAAATAAGCATTTTTGTTTAGGAAAGCAAAAATTTATTATATAGGGAAAAAGCCAAACAAATACATTAAGGAAGATAAACCATTCTTCAGTAAGTCTTCATTTCAAATGTCACTTTTTGTTTGTTAACCAATCACAATTTTTGCTCCATATTGCGTATAGACTGAGAGAGTCTTTGGAGGTTTGGATTTTTTAGAGGTTTAAGAACCAGGCTTACTTTGACTTGAAATCTTCAAGTAATTAAAGACTAGCTTATAAAAGATATAAACGTTTTTTTCTCATTAATGGTTGGTCAATAGGCATAGAGCTAGCTTGTAAACCAAAGTGGTTAAATTGGATTACAACGATCCAAAACTTGTTGTAACATGTAATTTTCTCCTCTAACATCTTTGCTAGAGTCATATTAGTGAAGTGCTATTAGAGAAAAAGAGGGTGTTTGGGATTTGTTTAATGATTATTTATCTGCTTATTATGTTCTTGTACACACAACTAACTACTTTTAACTGGGAGTATTTGAATGATATATATTTTCCTCGACGACATGTCGCCGGGGATAGTTTAGGCCACGCCATCCACACCAAGTCATTAACTAATGACCTTAGTCAACTAAAATTATTAGAGTATCCCCGGCGACATGTCGCCGGGGAAACTCTGGGCCACATCACCCATCTAAGTCATTAGTTAATTACTTTGGTTAAACACAGTCAATCGCGGTCAAACTATTCCCCGGCGAAATGTCGCCGGGGAAACTTGAGCAGGAAATGTTGCCGCCAACATTTTTGATGACTTTTTTGTCAAATTTCACCCGAAGTATCCCTGGCGACATGTTGCCAGGGATACTTTTGGACAACTTTGACTAAAAAGTCTTACGCAATTAGTATCACGTCG
>BQNB010035544.1:0-41434 GCA_026074375.1 Tanacetum coccineum
GATCTTTTCAAGAAGATGATTTTGCGAGACGTTCCAACTAAGTTGGAGTCATACATCAGATACCAATTCGGTGTACTAAGTACTCAAACATTTCCTTAGGAAGGGCTTTAGTAAATAGATCCGCTAATTGGTATTTTGTCCCGACAAAATAGATTTTAACAGTACATTTTTCAACGTGTTCTTTGATAAAATGATACCGGATATTGATATGCTTGGTTCAAGAATGTTGTACTGGGTTGCATGATTTAGCAATCGTACTTTTGGAGTCGCAGTACATCTTTATCTATTCATATATGAAACCATAATTCAATAATCATGTTCTCATTTATATCACTTAGGCACAACAAGCATGTAGTGAAACATACTCGGCCTCAGCCGTTGACATCGTCGTGCAATCCTGATTTTTCTATGACCAACTCACGCGTTTATCTCCCAAAAATTGAATGCCGCTTGAAGTGCTTTTGCAATCATCGTGACAACTTTCAAGGTCTACATATGAATATGCAATTAGTTCAAATCCAGAATCCTTCGGATACCATAGACCCATGTTGTAGGTCTGTCTCAGGTACCGAAAGATCTATTTGACCTCTTTGAGGTGCCTAACCATAGGTCGCGCTTGATAACAAGCACATACAAATTTATCAAAATTAATGTCTGGTCGACTTGATGTTAGATACATAAGCCCCTTGATCATACTATGATATTTCATTTGATCAGTTGGGACGCCTTGTAAATCAGTATCAATTCTGGCAGTAGCCATTGGAGTACTTATTGTATCACATTTATCCATCCCATGTTTTTGTAATATTATAAAGTGTATTGGGATTGACTAATGAATATTCTACGGGGTGATTGATGAATCTGAAGTCCTAGAAAGAACTTTATTTCACCCATCATTGACATTTAAAAATTATTTTTCATTAGTTTTGCAAATCGGATTGAGAAAACTAGATTTGTAGAACCAAGAATAATGTCATCGACATATACTTGAACAAGTAATATGTCTTCCTCGCATCGTCTTGTAAACAAAGTTGGATCCACAATACCTTTAGTGAAGTGATTTGCGACCAGAAAAGAAAACAACTTATCATACCATACTCTTGGCGCTTGTTTGAGACCACAGAGACCTTTCTTAAGCTTATACACATGATCTGGAAAGTCCGAGTCTGCAAAGCCATTTGGTTGACTGACATAAATTTCTTCTTTCAAAGGACCATTGAGAAATGCAGTTTTGACGTCTATTTGATAGATGTTGAAGTTTTTATGAGCAGCGTAAGCAACGAATATGCGAACGACTTCAAGTCTAGCCACCGAAGCAAATGATTCCTCAAAATCAATGCCTTCTTCCTTTTGGTAACCTTTAGCAACAAGTCTGGATTTGTTTCGAATCATAACATTTTCTGCATCGGTCTTGTTTTTCTATAGCCATTTGACCGCGATAACGTTTCTTCCTGCTGGTCTCTCGACTAATTCCCAAACGTTTAATCTATGAAACTGATGCAACTCTTCTTACATAGACACAATCCAGCTATGTTCCACCGTTGCCTCTTTGATATTCTTTGGCTCAGTGATACTCAAAGTGAGAGCGTACATACACATTTCGGCAGTTGTTGCAAGTTTGCTTCGAGTCATAAATGGTTTGGTCAGTCACCAATCACTTGTTCTAATATATGTGCTTGCGTCCACTTATCAGCTGAGCGGCGCAGTTGATGAAATTCATGCATATTTGACGGATCCGTGTTGGTAGAAGATGACTTAGCTTCATCAGTTGCATGAGTACCAAATGGATTAATGAACGTATTTCCGTCAAGATTTGCAAAATCTTCTTGAATGAATTCATCAGGAATCTCACGTGTAATTGGAGATGTTGTTTCTTCAGAAGTGGATACTATTTGAGGAGCTTTATTGTTTTCAACGATAATTGACGACGTTGAAGGTGTGTTTGGATTATTTAAAAGAGTAGTGGTAGCGGAATTTGTGGACACTTCTTCGTTTCTCCCCGCATAGTATTCATCATAAAGAGGATCGAACAAATAATCCAAATTAGCTTTCGACGGTGTCTAAGATAATTCCTCTGATGAATATTGAAAATTTGAGCGGTTTGTACCGGCATCTGAATTGTTGCATTCAGAAGCCATTCTTGTTAACACATTAAATTTGACGTGTATTATCTCCATAATTTTCCGTGTTCTGCTTTTGTAAATGCGAAATCGTCTTTAAGATTCGGAGTAGACAATAAAAATTCTAATGTCAGTGATTCGCTAGAATCTATTATATACGTAATAATTAAATATATAATATGATGGAAAATTACCAAATTACCCTTGAGGACAAAGGTAAAAAGGAAAATCTTCACAAATATATATAATATAATATGTATATAAACCGGGAAGTATGATTCCCGGGTCGTTATCCCCCAACGATTTGTGAAATTGAAACCACGTTTGATGTTCGGACAATGATTTCAATTGAAGATAAAGATTGATTTGATTATATACTTTTACAAATTAAAATAAGAAGAATGATACTTAACCTAAGCAGAAAAACAAATAATGGGAAATCAAACTTAAAGTAAAAACGCAAAACGGGACCCCTAAACGGAGGTTAAAAACCCTAAATTTCTAAAAATAAACCTAACTTAATTTTTTTCTTTTTAAATGGACTCTATTTGACTAAAAAGTAGGTTTAAAGAAAACTAGAACAAAAACGGAGTTGAAATGAGCCTTAAAACTCGAAAAACAAGAACGGGAACAAATCTCGTTCTTTAAAAATCGAAATTTTGCAAATTAGACCCTACAAAAGCAAAACCAATTTTCCTATAAAATTTATGATAAAAGAAAATTTTCTAAAAAATATTTATATTTTTTTGATAATTTTTCTATTTTTTATGATTTTTTAAAGTTTTTAATGAAAATAAATGTTTAAAAATACTAAACTAATTATAAAAATTCTAGAAAAAATACAAAAAATAGTTTATACTAATTATAACATAGGAAAAATAAACTTATAAACACATCTTATCAAATAAGCCACGAAATAAGCTTGTTGAAAACCACTCTATTTCGTTATAGTAATACGTGTATAAAGATTAAATAATGTAAAGAGGTTAATGAAAAAAAGGACCCCAGGGCGCAGTGATAGAGTGTGGTGTATATAAAGGGATTGAGGTGTGTTGAGGTCGGGGGTTCGAGTCTTGCTCACCCTCGATTTCCACTTTCCTCTTTTTTATTTTTTTGAAAAACTTATAAAAGCAAAGTTGTACTTCTAGAAATAAGCATTTTTAATAAAATCAACTTTTTATGAAAAGCCCTAAATAAAGCTGGAAACTAGTCTAACAAAGATGACATACTTAACATACTTAAAACTATATTTTTTTTTTGGATTTTTCTAAGTAATAATCTAATAGGCATAATATATGCTAGATTATCTACTATTAAGCTTAATTCTAACCCTAAAAAGTAATTGAACAAGACTTAAGCAACAGAAATAAGCTATAAGCTAGTAATTCAAATAAAGTACTTATGCAAAAACACTTAAAACCAAAAGGCATTAAGGGTATTTCGAGCTTGAAGAAAAGCTAGCAAATACGCACCATATGAAGTGAAACTGGTTTTTTCTAAAAATTGGCTGTAAACTCTACTAGAAAATGCTTTTCAAAGAGCTTTAAAAGGTAACAAGAGCTTAGTTAAAATTGAGCTTATGAAATCAAAAGAGCCATTACTACACAAAATCAGTGAACACTCAATTTGAAAAACGGATTAAATACATTTTTGAGCGTAAATTCAACCCCCAATCCCTTTCAAAAAGAGTTTAATTCAAAACAAATTGTGAACATGTAATCTATGACTTAAAAAACTACATTGTAATCTAAAATTCAAAATCTAAAAAAACAAAATCTACCTCTGATCAAGTATTGAAAAAAAAGGTCTTTTATGTGGATACCCTGGTGCATAGCACAAGTATTTGAAGCAAACTTTAATCTTAACATTATGGCAGTCTTAAAAAAAACTAATAACTTCTACAATTTTAGACTAGGAGACTAATAACAATTTAAAAACCTTTTATATAGATTAGAAAAACAATCAGCTAAAATTCCTAATATTTCTAGTCTATAAGATCACAGATTCAAAATTCCTGAGGACTAGTAAATTATGAAAACTCTATCAAACTTAACTAACTAATACAAAATCAAACGATAATCCCACACTCGTAACAAAATTGTCGTTGCTTTGCTGATGAGGACTTTGCGACGAATGAAAGTACATGGTACACCGGGGGTGTGCTGATGTGAGGACGATGTTCTTGAGGTGTACTAGCAACGTTAGTGTTATGATTGGATGACACGGAAGTGTTTAGAATTTCATTTTCATTATGAATTGTATACCAACCTTCATTAAAACACTCTCGCACAAAAGCACAAGATCAACAATATAGACCATCAACCGGGTTTCCACAAGTTGCACAATTTTGCGGAGGTTTTTTTTGGGATCTATAATCTTGTTTTTCAAGACTCCCTTTTGAGCAAACCACGGTTTCTATAGTGTACAAGCGTCCACAAGAATGCATTTTTATTCAAGAAGAAAGAAGGTGGAAGGGGTTTTCAAATCGATGATCGAAGTAGTGACGCCATAAGTAATAAACATTTTAGAGGGATTAATGAAAATGAAATTTAAAATGGATTTAGAATAAAAAAGGGAATCGAAAAAAAGAGATTTTTATTTTAGGTTTTTCACAAGTTTATTCCACATCTAATTTAATGGACAACGGAGATAGAACAAACTAGAACCCAAATATCAATACTTCTTCAATGGCAAGTAGCTCTTAAAATTTTTACTTTAAGGTGAGCCTTTCTCGTAAAATGTCACAAAATGGTAAGTTTTTAAATTCTTTTATTCGAGTTGGGGGAACTTATTAGGGATTACCTCAATTGGTAAAGGTAGTTATTTGGGGGGGGTCTTTTACCTATCGTTGTTATATGGTGAGTGATTTTTTATAGACAATTTTTATATTTTTGATTTTTTTTATTAAATGATTAATTATACTAAAAGAAAATGTTTATTATGTTTTTAACTTTTCCTTTTTTTTTATTTTTTTTTTTTTGATTTTTTCTTAAAGCGTAACTTTCGGAAAAAGAAAAGGTTCTCCAAAAAAATGATTCCATCAAACTTTCAAACGAGGAGAGAGGGAGAAGATTAATCACAAATAATCCCCGGGGCAAACGGCTAATCACAATAAAAATTGATTCGCTGAAATCTTATTAATATATAGTAATAATTAAATATTATATATGATGGGAAATTACCAATTACCCTTGAGGACAAAGGTAATAATTATAAATAAAAGGAGAAAATTACACATATATATATTATTATAATATCGTATATATTAAACCGGGAAATGTATGATTCCCGGGTCGTTATCCCCCAACGATTTGTGAAATTGAAACCCACGTTTGATGTTCGGACAATTGATTTGGAATTATTGAAGACAAAGATTGATTTGATTATCTACTTTTACAAATTAAAATAAGCAAATGATAATAACTAAGCACGAAAACAAATAATGGGAAATCAAACTTAAACTAAAAAAGCAAACCGGGACCCCTAAACGGAGGTTAAAAACCCTAAATTTCTAAAAAAAAACCTAACTTAATTTTGTTCTTTTTAAATGGACTCTATTTGACTAAAAAGTAGGTTTAAAGAAAACTAGAACAAAAACGGAGTTGAAATGAGCCTTAAAACTCGAAAGAAAAAAAAAAAAAAAAAATAAATAGAAAAAAGATAAAAAAAAAGAGGGGGGGAAACGGGAAAAATCCCGTTCTTTAAAAAATCGAAAATTTTGCATCATTAGACACCTACGAGAAGCAAAACCAATTTTCTTATAACTTTACGATTTTTAAAAGAAAATTTTCTAAAAAAGCTTTATATTTTTTTGATTTTATTTTTCTTTTTTTATGATTTTTTAAAGTTTTTAATGAAAACTAAATGTTTTAAAAATACTAAACTATCTATTAAAAATTCTAGAAAATAATACAGAAAAATAGTTTATATTATTTAGACACATAGAAAAAGTAACTTATAAACAAGATTATCAAATATGCCACGAGATAAGCTGAAACGCTTATTTAAGTTATAGGCTTATAACGTGTAATAAAGAATTAAATAATGTAAGAGTCTAATGAAGAAATGACCAGGGGAAAGTGGTAGTGAGTGGTGTTATAAAGGGTTGAGGGTTTGTTGTGGTTAGGGGGGGTTCACAGTCCTTGCTCACCCCCGAGTTCCCTTTCCCCTTTTTTTATTTTTTTGAAAAACTTATAAAAGCAAAGTTGTAAAAGTTCCAAGAAATAAGCATTTTTAAATAAAATCACTTTTTATGAAAAGCCCTTCCTAAATAAGCTAGAAACTAGCTAAAAAAAAGATGACTGCTCTTCACTAAACTATTATTTTTTTTGGATTTTTCTTAAGCTAATAATCTAAAAAGCCTACTATAAGCTAGATTATGCTACTATTAAGCTAATTCTAACATAAAAAGCTAATTTAACAAGAATAAGCTATAAGCTAGTAATTCAAAATAAGAACTTATGCAAAACTCTTAAAACCAAATAGGCCTTAAGGGTATTTTGAGCTTGAAAATAAGCTAGCAAATAAGCACCCTATGAAGTGAAACTTGGGTTTTTCTAAAAACTTGCTTAAACTCTACTAAGAACATGCTTTCAAAAGAGCTAAAAGTAACAAGAGCTTATTAAAAAGCGGGGCTTATGAAATCGAAACAGGCATACTCAAATCGTGAACTCAACTAATTTTTGGAAGAAGAAAAGAAAAAAAAAAAAAATGATTACGCGCAAAAAGTCCATTATTTTTGAGTTAACTTCAGATGTTTCAAAAGAGCTTTAGAGAGAGATCATTAAACACAATTTGATATCTTGTATAGTAACGACCGCTTCTATGCGTCGCTGAAACACTAACTCGTAATCTAAAATTCAAAATTAAAAAAACAAAGTCGCCCCTCTGAATTCAATGATTGAAAAAAGAACTTTTACTTTTGACTACCCTGGTGCAGAGCACAAGTAATTGAGCCAAACTTTAATCTAACAAATGCAGTCTTAAAAACTAAACTTCTACACCTTTTAGACTATGAACTAATAACAATATAACTTTTTTATAGTATCTAGAAAACAATCAGCTAAAAAATCCTAATATTTCTTTATAAGCTCCAGATCAATTCCTAGACTAGTAACTTATGAAAACTATACTCAAACTTAACTAACTAATTCAAATCCAAGCCTATGAATCTACAAATGATATTTAAATTCAGCTTCTAATTCCCTAAGTGCCACAAACAGTATTAATTCTAAATTAATACTGCTGTGCCAAACACCCTTTTCCCCCCCCCTTTTTATCCCTATTTTTCTCAACAGCCCCTCACCCTCTTAATAACTTAAAGCTTGCTGCAATATTTAAAAAAAATTTAATGGATTTTCCATCTTAAAACTTGATCACCGATATTGCGAACACTTATATATTACTCTTATGAACTTATATTTACACTAAAAATAAGCTCCGGAAAACAAAAGGATCAATATGCTATAGCTATTCATACTCATAATTGACTGCCAGTTTCCCCCCCCAATAGGTCCTCTCTAAACAATAGAATAATGAGAAATAGGTAAAACAATAGAAAATGAGATCTAAGCTACTTAAGTGAAAAACAGATTATCAAACTTAATCATTAAGCACAAAGAGACAGTGTTAAGCTAAAATAAGCAAGAAATAAGCAAAATTAAGCAATTAATAAGCTGGAAACTAGAGACAAAAATGTAAAGAGAAAACTTACATAAGCCTTAGCTAAACAAAGGCTAGAAAAACTCAAATGAACAGTCTACAAGCTCTGGCTTAAGCCAGTATAAGTCCTTATGAGCTTTTCCAAAGCTAGCTCATCTTCCTTAAGTCCATAGTCCAAAAGCAAAGGTACTTATAGCTGATTTTAAGGTTTGAGTATGTTAAAGGCTTATTTAAGCTCAATCTTAGCTTAGAGACTAAGATAGCTTGTAGAGAGCTTATCAAAGCTTATGGAACTGTAGCATACCTATTTGAGGATATGAGAGCTTAAAAAATGAAAACAGCTTATGAAAATTTTATTAATACTAAAAACAAGTTACAAAGTTTGATAAAAGATGATTACAAATGCTTAAAAGAAAATTACATTTAAAAACTAAAAGCTCTTAAAAATTACATGGAAAAAGAAAATTGAGAAGATAGATCCCTCCTGAGTGAGTGAGAAGGCCTTTATATAACTGTCAAGGGAAGCTTCTAGGTCCTTAGCCTCTGCACACGCTCCTTTCAATCCTGGCCTTCAATCATTACCAATCATTGGAAGCTCAATTTTATCCGTAGGATCACTCCTTAGCTCACACGGATTGCCAGCGTGGCAATCCGTGATTGTGACACCTTGTGCTTCTTTTGTGAGTACAAATAGTGCAAATTTTCTGTCCTTGATGTGCTACTTGTCAGACCACGTGTGATTCCCTTGTGGGTTTCCACCAATGAGAGGGCTTGGTGATGTATTACTTTGCCACGTCAAAACTTAGCACTCAAATTACCCATCCACACTGTCAATTTAACTTTGCCCCTTGATTTGAGCTTGAGGTAAAACGGGGAAGATGATGAACAGTTAAAACTGTTTTTCCCGCGTTTTACCTCTTATAAAAGTGTGAGTGTTTGACTTTTAATAAACCCGGGTAAAATTTGTTTGACTTTGGGCTTATAAAGGGGCTTTGGGCCGGGTGTTGGGATTGGGCTTGGACTTTGTGTTTTGTTATAAGGAAGTAACGGGTGTTAACTCTTATAAACAAGAGTTAACACCGTTAGGGTTTAGGGATTATTTTTGAAATTTGGTAAATATGAGGGACTGATTTGGTATTTTAGGGATTTTTGTCATTTAGTGTTGATCATGTTTGACTGAAGGTTGACTTTAGTTGACCATTGTTGACTTTTGATAACATTCTCCCGGCTCTTTGTGTGCTTTTCCGTTCCCGTGTCTGTGTTTGTCCGGTTTTGACCGTTTTCTTGAGATTTTTACAATATCCGTACATACACAATCACAAAGACAAAACAAGCAATATTAAAGCATTTAAAGCACAATTTTGTCTTTTTAGGGTCTATTTTGATATAAAACGGATATGTGTTTTCACACATATCAAAATTCCCTAAACTAAACGATTGCGTGTCCTCACGCAATATTATATGCCTTATAACCAAATATCTCAAAACTTCCCCAAACTAAATCTTTGAAAAGTAGCAAAGACTTTTGTGGAGAAAATTAAGAAATCACAAGTTATAAAACACCTCTTTTTCCCATTTTTCTAAAACTCTTTCAAATTTTTTTTAAACAAAAGATATAATTGAGATTATTTCGACTTTTATTATTTCCGTAACTGTTAGGGATCATAGAACAAGATGCATTTCGATCCGAGAATGCCCCAAAAAGGATAACTTCATCGTCCCCGACTTTTCACTTATCCAAACCAAGCTTAAAACGAAATCACAGCTAAATTTCAGTTAAGATGCTAACACTACTCATATTTGCAACTTGTGAACTTTTTTACTCCCGACATTTATTATATCTTAAGTGAGTATGCTATTTAAGCTAATGTCAAAGCATAAATCTTAGAACATTTGAAAAATCTTCTCTTTTTGATAAGAAGCTTTTTCACAAGACTTTTGATCATTACGTCGTGAAGGATATGGAATATTCGGCTTAGGTAAAGTCTTCAGAATATCGGGTTCCGAACTCGGAATGGGGTTAACCAGAGGTGGGATGTGAGCGGTACTTCCTTGGAAATTATTTTGCTCCTTATCCGTTGTCTCCTCGGTTTCTCGTTCCACTACCTTTTTAGGAGAAGGATTAGTAGGAATCGAGGGTCCCTCGTAAGCAACACCACTTCGAGTAGTGATCGCTTTCATCTCACCCTTCGGGTTTGGAATGGTATTACTCGGAAGAGTACCCGAAGTTGAGGCTTGGTTTTGGAAGAATCCACTTAACATATTTTGCAAGTTAGTTTGAAAAACATTTTGTTGATTCATCAAGACGGCTTGTTGAGTCTTCATCGTGTTTTGAATTTCATTCTTAACTTCTCCTTTCAACGAATTGATTTGATTTTGCATGTTTCTCATCATTTGATCATTATTTCTCTTGTAACTTGAAAACTCATTTGAAAACTCTTGTTGAACATGATTATTAGGCACTTGAAAAGGTTGGTTTTGAAATCCTTGATTTTGAAAATTTGGAGCATGATTGTTTTGAGCTTGAAAACCTTGATTTCCATGAAAATTGTTTCCCCGATTAAAATTATTCCCTTGACCTTGATTATTATTGTACCTATTTTGACCATTGTTTTGCACCGGAGCAAAACCTGGTGGTGCCATTTGATTACTAACACGATTCGGAGGGTTACCTTGATTGTAAGAACCCGTTGCCGCACAAACACTAGCTTGATTGTTATCGGTATTAGGACAATTGTACCAAGCATGAGGCCCACTACAAGTAACACAAATTTCCTCAACCGCTTAAACGGAGCGGATTGTTTTTGGGAAACTTTTTTAGAAACAATCTCAACTAAGGTCGAAAGTTGGTCCGCAAGCTTATCAATTCTCTCATCCGTTTTACTAACACTTTCCCTAGAAGTCGTATTCATCCTAGAAACATTCGATTTATTACGTGAATAACGAACTTTTGATTTGTTTTCAATTATGTTCAAAGCCTCTCTAGTCGTCTTACTCAAAAGATTTCCACCCGCCGCGGCATTTAAGGAGTCTTGATCATTCTCGTTTAAACCATTATAGAAGGTATCAACTTGAGTTAACTCCGTAAATCCGTGGTGAGGACAAGCTCTAAGCATTTCCTTAAATCGTTCCCATGCTTCACTAAAAGTTTCCTCGAATTTTTGTGTAAAACAAGAAATTTCATTCTTTAAGTGAGTGGTTTTCGAAGGAGGGAAAAATTGATTCACAAATT
This sequence comes from Tanacetum coccineum, assembly GCA_026074375.1. Taxonomy (NCBI): domain Eukaryota; kingdom Viridiplantae; phylum Streptophyta; class Magnoliopsida; order Asterales; family Asteraceae; genus Tanacetum; species Tanacetum coccineum. The sequence continues at coordinate 11,014 of BQNB010035544.1, forward strand.
TGGTTACGAGATCCTCCCAAGTCAAGATCGAATTAGGTGGTTCTTTCTCGTACCACAATCTTGCATTTCCCTCAAGCGAATATGGAAACATCATAAGCTTAATAACATCATTCGGTACATCTCTAAATCGTAAAGTCGAGGTAATCCTTTTGAAACTATTAATATGAGCGTGGGGATTTTCCCTCTCATAACCGTGAAACGGGTTAGCTTGAACTAGTTGTAACAAATTCGTTTTAATTTCAAAATGATCCGCATTAATTTCCGGTAAAAAACATAGCGTCTCCATACCCTTCCGTGGGTTGCACGGAGTAGCACCCTTCCGATTGTAACGTTCCGCATTGTGCAGAAACTCAACGATAGTACGAAGCTCGGGTTCAACTATGTTTGGAGCACGTCCTCTATTTTGACGTCTCGGAATGGTTACGTTCGAATTATTTGGAAAATTGGAATTTTCTAGTGCGCATGCACTAAAGCAAAACAAAAATGATAAAAGAAATGAGAAAAAATATTTTTGTTTACCGAATAATCAACAAAACTAGAGGTAACTCTCTTAAGTAAAAGAAATATTACAAAAAGTGGCGCCTTTTCGTAAGAGACACAGAACGTAAAAAAATTTGAATCTTTGGTTCAGGAACTTATTGATGATTATACTTTAGTTTGAAAGTATTATTTGTTGGATGTTCTTTTACCACTTGTAAAAAAAAATTATTTCTTATATTCACAAGAAAAATCCGGAAGAGAAAATATTTTTGTATTTTTGTTTTTATTTATCTTCAACTTATATTAAAAAGAAAAGAAAAATACATTTTTTTACTTTTTATATTTTATATTTTTTTGTGTTTTTGGATTTTTCTCCAAAGCGTAACTTCGAAGACGAAAGGTTTCTCCAAATCACGATCGATGAAATGCAAACGAAGGAATCTAAATTCAAAATCCCCGGCAGCGGTGCCAAAAACTTGATGTATAGTTTTTAATACGTATAATAATATAAAGTATAGAAAATTCCAAAACTACCCTTGAGGACAAAGGTAGTAGGAAAAAAAAACATACAAAAATACTACACGTTTTAACGGTGAAGTATTACCAGGGATAATCGTTTCCCAAAGACTTATAAAATTGAGACCTCGCTTTCTTAATTTGACAATGACTGAATTCGGTTCGAAGATGAATTGTTTCTAAAATCCTATAGTGAGCAAATAATGGACAATTAAACCTAACTATGAAAAAAATGAAAAAGGGCAATAAAGTAAACAGATAAATAAAGCTAGAACACTAACAATTAACCCTAAATACTTTCTAAACTTTTTCTAATCCTAAATGACTATTTAAAAGTAAAAAGCTAAGGAAATTCTAAACCGAGAGTAATTTAAGCAAAAAAAAAAAGAAGAAAACGAGAACGGGGATCGAATCCCGTTTTTAAAAATTGAACTTTTCAAAATATTAACCCTACGGAAGTAAATTTCAACCTAAGCCTAAATATGATAAATAAAATTTTATAAAAAAAGAAAATTTATTATTTTTGTGATTATTTTTCTATTTTTTTATGATTTTTTAAAGTTTTTTAACTAAATAATTCATGAAAAAATATAAAATAAAACTTTAAAGCTAAAAAATCTAATTTTTTTTAAAAATAGCTTATAGATAATCAAAGATTCCAGGAAAAATAAGAAATCCAAATTTGATTAAACGTAAGATAAAAGCCGGAAAATTCAAATAAGCAATCGAATTGCTTATTATATATAAAGGTTCAAAAAAAGGTTAAAACATTTGATTGTGCAAGATGGACGTTAAAAGGTCCCAAGTGCACGTTGAGAGAGGGTGTTAGTGTTGATGCTTTATAAAAAGGGTGAGAGGCTAAGTTGAGGTCGTGGTTCGAGTCTTTGCCTCACCCACCGACTTCCTTGGGTTTTCCCCCTTTTTAATTTTGCAAAACCTAAAAAGCAAAGTTGTAAAACTAATGAAAACTAACAATTTTTATAAAAACAGCTACTTTTGAAACTTAAGAAATAAGCTGAAAAAGGCTAAAAATTAAGACAGAAACACTTAACATATATTTTTTTTACTTATTATTAAAACCAAATAAGCTAGAAACTATAATAAGTAAAGGCTAGAACCAAATAAGCTATTTCTGACCTGAAACTAAACTAATAAGCTAGTCTAGACTAGAAATAAGCAAAAAGAAAGGGCAATAAGCTGAAAAAGCACTATGGACAATACTACAAACCAAACAGACAGATAGGACACCTTTGAGCTTAATTTCTAATTAGCTAATGGATCCTTTTGGGAATAAGCTCTACACCAACTTAAAGCCTATTTAAAAGACTATCTAAAACTTTAATCAAAAACTAATTTGAAACTCAATTAAGCAATTACAAAGCTGAATGAAAATCTTCTTTTAACTTTCACCTATGTTTTTGGATTTTTAAGAAAAGACAAAATAAGCTAAAGCTAGACTCTAATAAGCTATAAACTACTAGGAACCAACCTAATAAGCTATTAAAAACTAAGACTAAGAAAAAACTAAAGGTAATAAACAGAGCTAAACAACCTCAATTAAGCACTATATGAAAAACTGACAACCAAACAGTCCCTTAAGGTGACTTTGAGCTTATTTTTAGATAAGCTAAAGGATCCTTATGGACTTTTAGCTTACACTATCTTAAACCCTGGCCAAAAAGCTACATAAAACCACTTTTAAAAAGTATTTTGAAACTCAAATGCTTAACTCAAAAACTTAATGAAAAAGCTGCTTATGCTATTTTACCTTACTTTTGGTTTTTAAAATAAAAGACAGAAAGCTAATTTAAAGCTTAAAAACAGATGACTAAATAGGCTATTTAGACTAAAATAAGTTCAAACTAATAAAGATTAGCCTAAAATCTACTAGTGCTAAGAAAATCAAAAGCTAACAACTACTTTAACCATCTGAAAATTAAGATTGAAAAAGGACTTTTGTCTTTTTAAGCTACTGATGCAGTTTGCACTTAAAATGACCAAATCTATAAACTAACTAATGCAGACCTAATGAGCTAGTTTCTATAACTTTTTAAACACTAAACTAAATGCAATATGAGAAATTATTCTAAACAAAACAGACTTGAGCTTATGATGCTAATAGAACTAGGATTAAACTAGCAGAACTTAACTTTAACTAATTCTTATAAATGTAAGCTAAATCAAAGCTACAAATAGCATTAAATCCTATCATATAAACCAACTAATGAATTTTGAAACAAATCCTAAGGACCAAATGGCCTTGGCAGTACTAACTTGAGTTAGTACTGCCTTGTGCCAAACACCCCTTAAAAAGTCCAAAATCCATTTTAAGCTTATGAAGATGAGTTTTAATGCACAAACAAGAGATACCAGATGATAATCAGCTTATAATAGACCTAATAAGCAGTTTTAACCTACTGAATAAGCAGAAATGATAAACTACAAGATTATGCTAATATTTTTGGATTTTTAAACTGTTTTATAAAAATGAAGAGTAAATGAAGATCTAAGCTAATAATGAAGCATATTAAGCATTAAACTACTAAAATAAGCACAATTAAGCTAATCTAAACAGAAGTAAGCAAGTAATAAGCAATTATAAGCTAAAATTCAGAAATAAGCTAGAAAATGTAAATAGGAAACTTACAATTGCCTCTGCACAAAACAAGGCTTATAAATGCTCTTTTGAGCTATCAATAAGCTCCAGCTTATCCTAAGATAAGCTGGTGGGGTCCTGGAAGCCCATCCGAGTCTGGCTTCCCTTCCATTTTATAAGTTGTGGTATATTTTGGGTGGATTTGAGTCTTAATAAGCTTAGTTAAGCTTTTGAAAGCTTAACTAAGTGAATACTAGCTTGTTAATTTAAAATAACAGCTTATTGAGATTTAACAAATCATTAAAGAGCTTATTAATTCATAATGCTATTAAATGAAAACACACTTAGATAATTGAACATTAAGAAAACATACTTTTATTAATATTGAAAAACTGATTACAAGCTTAAATGAAAAGAAAAGTACATTTATCTAAAAGCAATAAGCTGAAATTACATGAAATTAAGCTAAAATAAACTACAAGCTACACTAAAAACTACTCTCCTCTTTTGTTTGTGAGTGAAAGGTTCCTTTTTATAGGCGAAAAGGGAAATTACATTTAACTAAAAAAACTAAAATTACATGAAAAATAAGCTAAAATTAAACGACAAGCTACTCCTCCAAAAACTACTCTCCCTTGTGAGTAAGAAAGGCTTCTTATTTATAGGCTTGAGAGAAGCTTCTAGGTCCTTAAACGCTCCCCCAGCTTCTAATCTTAGCCATCCATTCATAACCAACTCTGAATCCCATGATCTCGTCCCTTGATTTGAGTGCACGTATGATTAGCCAATGATTTGCCTTGGGATTGCCAACCCGGCATCCCAAAATTGTCATTCCTCGCGTCATCGTCCTTCTAGAAGGGTTAATTCCACTTAAATGAGGGTAATTAAGGTGCTGGGTGAATTGGGAAGACAGGTGAACAGTAGAAAATCAATTCCTGCGTTTTTTCTTTATAACGATTTTGTGTTTGACCCGGGGTAAAGGGGGTTGACCTGGGCTAAGGTTTTATAAAAAAGGTTTGGACCGGTGTTTGTTTTGGGCTCGGTTAAGGGTTTAAAGGAAAAAGGTTTATTTAGTTAACACTTAACGACCGTTAGTCTTTAAGTGTTAAAGGACTAACGGTGTTATTGTTTTTGGACTTTTAGTGAAAATGAATTTAACAATAAGGGCTCTTTTGGTATTTTCAAGGATTTTGTCTTTTTGTGGTTGACCAAGGGTTGACCAAGGTTGACTTTGTTGACCTTTTGCTAGAAAACTTCCGGCTCTTGAGCACTCTTTCCATTCCTGTGTCCGTGTTTGTTCGGTTTTGACCATTTTCTTGTGATTTTTGCAATATCCGTACCTACATATCACCAAACAACAAAACACACATATACAAGCATATTTAAGCACATTTTCATCATTTTAGGGCTTGTTTTGATATACAAAAGATATGTGATTTCTCACATATCAAAATTCCCCAAACTAAGTGATTGACGTGTCCTCACGCAATGTTATATGCTCTAAAACCAAATACCTCAAAACTTCCCCAAACTAAATCTTTGAAAAGTAGCAAAGACTTTTGTGGGGAGAGTTAAAAAATCACAAGCTTTAAAACACCCCATTTTCCTATTTTTCAAAACTTTTTCCATTTTTTAAAATATTTTTTTAGCAACTACCTATAATATTTCGACTTTCGTTATTTTCATAACCGTTAGGGATCATAGAACAAGATGTATTTCGATCCGAGAATGCCTTAAAAAGGATAAATTGCAACTTGTGAACTTTTCACTCCGGACAATTATTATATCTTAGGTGAATGTGCTATTTTGAATTTCAACCATGGATCAACATTTTTGCAAAATTCTATGTTTCACGTTCCACCCAAGAATAATGAGTTTGAAGGCGAGATCATCCCATGTAGCGACTTTCGTCTCGGCACATCCCAACCTTGCGGCTAAGTGACCAGGCTTTTGACACCCCACAAAGACTATTATCGGGACTCATGGACCTTGGGTTTCAAAAACTCTCAGGTTTCCCATATATACATAGCTTATTTAAAAACTTAAAATGAAATAGTCAACGTTCAAAAGCATATTTAAATTTAACAAAAAGAAATCTATTTATTAATTCAAACTTAATATTAAACATAAAATTTATGCAATTGTAACCCTCGACCTTTTAGAAGGCTGCAACATCGGTTGTGAGCCGGCAAGATGCAGCAAACTTTTATCAGTCTCGGATTATTATTCTTACTATGGGTTTTCTTTAGGAGCTACAACATCGGTTGTGAGCCGGCAAGACACAACAAACTTTTATCAGCCCACAGTTTATAATTATTACTCATTTTTTTTCATTCATTTTTTCTTTTCATTTTTTAATACCATAATATAGAGAAAATTTCATTTTAGCAAATTTAAGTATAAATTTGAACTAAAATTATTGATATAGACTATGCTTAAAAAATTGTTGATTTAAGTTTAATTTTCAAAAATAGCACGTATTATTAGTCCGGTTAGAAGCTTATGGGAGAAAAAGCCACAAATTACACACATGAGCTCTTAAGATTTCCAAATAATCCTTGTTTAGCATCCAACTCATAATTAACACTATCATTTTTCGTTCTTCGCAATCTGCGAACGCTTAGTCTAAAAGTTAAGGAACAAGCTAGAGCTCAACACGCTCGATCGGGTCAAAATTTACTCTTATTCTACCCAGCAGGAGAGTCAAAATTGTGACAAAACACTTATTTTATTTTTGAAAATTTTTAAATTTTTTCATTTCATTTTTTTTGTTGGTATTTTTCAAAAAATTTGGCGGTAAAAACGGGATTACGTGAAAACTGTAACACCCCTATTTTTACAATATAGCAGCGGAAGCTAATCTGGGGTATTACTTCATGGATACAACAATCATAATCATAAGAAGGGTCTCTACGCAAATCCTAAGCCGTTTATTAAGTATGCTTAAAGATAAACGTTAGTCGATAAGATTTGGATATCGGATTCCTAAAATGAAGCTGAGGATGTGAAGCTCTTGTAGTCGAAGGACATAAACCGGGAGCACGAGAGGCTTAAAAAATCCGGGAATTCCTGGATATTACAACACAAAACACAGAAAAGGAAAAAAGGCAAGTCTCATCACACCAAAAAAAAATACTATTCATTACTACCTACTACTACTATGAATTAAAAGGAAAGCCTGGGTTGCCACCCACGAAGCGCTGGTTTTAGACCTTTAGCTTGACCTAATCCCCCATACTTAAGCTTGTCAAGGGGGATAGAAGTGGAGACACGGAACATCCAAGACTCGGATGTCCTCTTGGTAAGAGCAAGGAAAAATCTCCATCGGGCTTTCACAAATTTTAATGACTTTGAAAGCTTTAGGGCCCCGATGAGATAATTCCGGGAGAAGAGAAGAATGAACTCTTTTAGAAGTGAGAATCCCGGGGTTGAAAACTTTTTCCTCATATTCGGATGAAAACGAGAGTAAAGCTCCTAGCCCGAGAACTTCTTTGTGGAAAGGAAGTTCATAAAGAGGAGGATTATAATCTTCAAGAATTAAAAAAGCATTAGTGATCTTCTTTACATTCATTTTCATAGTTTCACATTGGTGGACTCAAAGAGTTTTCTCATGAATGAGTATACCCGATTAAAAACCTGTCCTCGGTTTGATGGTCCAAAGGCAAAGCATCAACCCAGAAAAATCCTCATAGAAAAACCGAAGTTATCTCGGGAAAAGGAAGGAAATCACTTGATACAGGAAGATCAAGTTCATCAATCAAGATTTTAGAATCTTTGATTTTCTCTTCCTTAGAGTCAAATGGATCATCATAAGTATCATCATTAGCGGTTTCAAGATCAAAAAGTTCATCATCATGACCATCCCATAATGGTAGGATGAGTATCAAGAGCATGTTCATCGTGAACTTCTCAGAAATGGTAACAAACAAGATTGCATCAAGAGAATTTTTAATCAACCGAATCTTCAGAATATAATCCATTTCTAGATAGGATCATGTTAAATAAAATACTCTATTGCTCGAAGTGGATTTGGCATCAAGGGAAGATCATCAGTTCCTATTGGCAATGTGGATGTGAGCGAGTCATCCGAGAACTCCTCAACAAAATAGTCGCTAATCTCCGAAATTTGAGACTAGGTTAAGAAGAAGTGGTACTAGCCACTTAAAGATTATGAAAGGAAGAGTAAAGAGATGAAGGATTACAATTTCCTGGCCGGCATGAAATCTACTTGCGAGATAAGTTTGAATTCTTCACAAAATTAACTCCCCCCTTTCTTCGAGAGTAGATAAGTGTGGGGGAAGAAGAAGAAGACTTGGTCTCGGGTTCCGAAATCGGGGGGGGATTGCCACTTTGATGATTTGTTGCAAACAAATCTTCACGAATTTCCTCATGTGAAACATTGTAGACATCAATCATGTTGATTGATTCTTGATGAGGTTTCGATTGAAGCTTAAGTGTCATACTCATGTTCAAGATTATTTCTTTCAATACTGTCAACGGAGGAATCATTTCTACTCCATGAACGTCAACTAAGCGCGTGCGGTCCGTAAAATGGTCTCCCCAAAATGAGGGGACACGATGAGCCAGCATCTATAATCAACAATGACAAAAGTCAGCTGAATGTGAACTTCCCAACCAGAACAAAGCAATCTCTTTCAATTCCTTTCGGAGAGCAAAATATCACGGTTACAAGAGTGTCAAAGAGTCATGTGGGTGGAAAAAAGCTCAGGTAATCCTAACGCCTTTCCACACCGAGAGTGGCATTAATATTTAATGCAGCACCTAGATCGGCTAGGGCCTTGCACTTGAGCTCACTAAAACCACACGGAATGAGAAATTTCCCAGGGTCACCTAGCTTTTCGGGAAGCTTCTTTAGGATAACCGCTGAGCAATTTTCATTGAGGGGTGTGTTTGCCAATTCAATAAGTTTCTCCTTGTTGGAAAGGAGAGACTTAAGCATCTTTTGATATTTTGGGATTAAAATCAATGCATTGGCAAGAGAGATATTGATGTGAAGGTTTGTTTAAACATTTGCCAAAATTTATGAATTTGAACTTCATCTTTTTCTTTTTTGTTTCTCTTGGTTCATTCGAAAAGGATAAAGATATGATGGTAACGAGGATCCCTTTGGGTGAATCACAAAGTTTCTTTGATAAGGAGGGTTAGCCTTATGGACTTGAGGAGGTGGGACCTACAATGGTAATACACACCATGTTCCGGGTCTGTTTACAGTCCCCTCTACACATCATACCTCCTTCGATTTATGAATGGCAGAGATGGCATGGGAACGGTAGGTCCCATCAGAACAAGACCACTTCGGGTGGTAATGGCTTTCAATTCACCGCTGCGGGTTAGCAACGGGTGTGTTGCTAGGGAGAGATCCCGAACCGAGGTAGAAGCGGTGTTCATTTGAAAGAAACTAGCCATTATGTTCTTAAGCTCATATTGTTTTTGAATTTGACATTGAAGCTTGAATTGAATATTGCATTTCATTCCTTAACTCATTTTTCACATTATTAATTTGAGCTTGTATGGCTATTCATTAACATTTTTTATTTTCTTAAATTTTTTCCAACTCATTAAATAACACTTTGATTTTGTTGAATTGGAGCATGATAATTTATATTATTGATAGGAATTGTTTCCATTCGGTATATCCTTGAGGTTGTTCACAATGTTTTGATTATTTTGCCCGTTTGGTTGAACAAAACCCGGTGGTCTTGTTTGATTAACCACACCTGGAGGACGATAACCGGCATTACCCTGATTGTAGTTACCTGCGGCTGCTGCAACGTATCCTTGAATATTATCCTGATATTCTGGGAAAGTGTTGCCATCGGCGACGAGACACTGATAATAAGGATGAGGACCACCGCAAGTAACACCAAAAAAAAAATTTTTTTTTTTTCCACCCATTCCCTCAACGCTTTACGAAAGCTAAGGTGGGTTAGCTTGAAAATGTTTAAGAATACCGTCATAGCGGTAGGCCCAACCACTCTGCTGATTTACTGCATATATTTTGGCTATAATCGGAAGAAGAAGAATTACCATCACTAGATTTCCGACTTAAGAAACAACGCGACTAGTTACGTTGAATGCGGACCTTTGATTGTTTTCGCTAATCGCAACGACATCGTTGAGTACTTCTTTCCAAACTATGTGCACCGTCGGCAGAATTACAAGGAATCCATTGGGGGGTGGTTTGGAAAGGGTTTAAGGCATTATAGAAAGTATCAAGATGTGCATTACGGTGAAACCCTGATAGTGACATGCACGGAGGAATCTTGTATCGTTCCCACACGGAACCAACCTGCCCCGCCTCATGAAACGATTCATCTAACTTTTGTTTGAAAATTAGAAATTTCATTTGAAGGTTTGTCGTTCCTTGAGAGGAGGGGAATTCTTTAATGAAAATAGACATAGATCAACCAATGGTAAATAGAACGGGGGGGATCTTTTTCAATGCCACTACGGTCTACCCCCGTAAGAGAGAAATGAAAAGCATGACTTAATCGCATGATTTGCACATCCTTGTATTTAATGGTGGAACATGAATAAAGGTTGAGTAATAGAGTTCTGAATCTTAGACTTACAAGAGGCTTTGTGTTGCTTTCCCTTAAGGCAAGCAACACAGGTTTGGTTATTTTCAAAACATTTTGTAGGTAAACCTCTCACAAGGTTATCCTTAACAAGTTTATTAATAGTTTTACAATTTGCATGACCTAGCTTCTTGTGCCATAACATTGATTCATCAAGTGTGGCCTTTGCAACAAGATATGTTAAACTCTCTTTAGGAACAATATTCTTCTTATCAACACTGTACATATTATTCTTTCTAGGAACTTTATGTAAAACCTGGATTTCATTAGCTAACTTAAAGTCAGGAGACAGAACAAAACATCTAGTGTTAGTAAAAAGAACACTTTTATTTTTGTCACACATCTATGAAACACTAAAAAGGTTAAACTATAACTCCTTGACAAAGTACACATCCTCAAAATTAAGCTTACCAGTTTTAAGAGTTCCTTTACCAGTAATTCTTCCTCCTTTTGCTCCTCCCCTAAAGGTAACATATCCTCCATCAAATTCCTTGAAGTCTGAGAGATAGGACATATTGCTTGTCATGTGCCTTGAGCATCCACTGTCAACATAGCCTTGATCTTCTTTTTGTGGATGACCCTGCATATAAAATAAGGAAATTAATTTCTTTTAGGGACCCAAGCCATCACTGACTTGGCTCTGCCTCGTGCATCAAAATAATTATGTCTCTTGAAAGTAATTGATGCACTGTTAAGTTTGGTAGGTCTCCAAACCCAACATGCTAAGGCCTTAACAGCATTAACCTAATTTGCCCTGACAGCATTAACTACTACTGTATTTGGCCTAGCAGTATTAACTGCTTTTGGCCTACTAGTATAAAATCTTCCCTTAGCAGTATTACCTTTTTTGCTAAAAATTTTGTTAGTTAATGATGTTCTCATTTGATAGGGCATCTTTACAGTTGATTGTGCTGATTTAGAAAAATGTGACATTGGTCTAGCACTATAAATTGTAGTTTTGGGATGAGCAGTATTAATTGGCCTAACAATATTAAGTGTTTTTAGGCCAGTTTTCATTAAAACTGCTCTTAGAACCATGTTCCTTTGAGCACTAGAGTGAGACTTTTGAGCAGAATAATTGAAACTCACCCTTGTATAATTATTCCCAGATACCACCCTATCCCTTTTGATGGTAATTGCAGTTAGCCTGCACATGGTCAAAACTTTCACAGACAAAACAAGCTTTATTGTACATCACAAAGTCACTTCCTAGCTGTTGGGACTTTTGATTATTCCACTTTCTTTGATTTCCCCTAGGAGTTTGTGACCTGTACATTTCACCATACTTAACTGGTTTCTTACTGGTTTTTCTTGTTGTTGATGTCTAACAAAATTTATCTTAGCAACAGTAAGAAAAATAGTTTTCTTCTCTAACTTATTATTAGACACCAACTCCTTAACCAATGGGGCATTAGGAGATTTCCTAACCTCATTAGAAGTATTTTCACTGACACTCTTACTAGTCTTAGGTCCATAGCCTTCAAACTCAGGATGTTGAAACACCTCTAGACCAGAGTTAGACAAATTAAGGTTTGGGGGTGAAAATAACCCTGTAAGGGGAGGTAGAACAACATTATAGCTTACAAAACCCACACCTTTTCTACTATTATCAGTTGTCTGACTCCCTGTTAATCTTGATTCACCCTTATAACACAAGATCCGGAGGTATGGTAAAGTGAAAGAGAAATTGAGCCATATTATTAGAGAGAAAAGAGAAAGATGGGAAGATGTATGTTTTTGAGAGAAAACACACACACACACACACTTTACAAATATGAGCTTCACCCCTCCATGGAAGTATAGAGGGGGAATTTATAGTCCTAGTGACACACAACTATCGTAGGTTGTCATTATTAGTCCCTACGTGTTACGCTATAAATGAACTAATGTAATTCCGTGTTTGTCACCATATTTTAAGGCTAACAATCTTCCCCCAATATGTGGACACATACGAAATTACTTACAACGTTCCTAACAAGTACAAATACAATTAAATAAAGTCTTCCAAAGCACTTCTAAAGCTGAAGATGTCTTCTGAGTTCTCCTTGTCTTGAAACTTGTACTCCAGCTTGGATCTTCATTGTCTTTACTTGTACATGAACCATTATAGTATGCATGAACTGGATTAACTTCCCCCCAATCCATGCCGCATGTCTCAAAAAGCTTTCTTCATAGACTCCTTTTTGGCGAAGTTTCTGAATCAGCTTCCCCCCAAACCAACATCCCTATCTTAAGCAGATTCTGAAACTTTGAAGTAGCTTGAACAATCTTCTACTTGTCATTGACATGCACAGTGGAAATTTGTAGAAGTCAAACCACACCAATGGTAACATCAAAGTCAACTAAGTCCCAGATGTACACATTTCCCCCCATGATGGTTGCGAACTCTCGGAAGCATCATTGTCGTGTAAGTCTATATAATCGAGAAGTTCTTGTCATAAGCACAAATCTTGATATACAAAAGAATCATTACCCTCTCAACTTCACAAACCGTAGAGGAACTGAAGCAAGAATCAAGAACACTTGGTATAATCAAGGTCTTGTGAATGAATGTCATCGAAAAACTTTGAAGATTTTGCTTAGACTGTGAAGTATCGTTGTCTTAGAATAGCACAAAAATACCCATGAGAAATGCTGATTACATCTCAACCTTTAACTCTCTGGCTAACTTACCAACCTCATATTGTTTCGGCTATTGTTGTGATCACATGGTGAAGTAAACCCGTTATACCAAACTTGAAACTGAAGTAAAATCCCCCAAATTTGTTACTTAATCTTGCACTATTGTTGATTGAAGAACGGTGCAGAAGAAAGTCTCTAAGTACCTTATACCCAACATCAAAAGTATAAGAAGTACAACACCTCTTGAAATTATCCACATCGACATCTGCGTGTGACACTGAGTACTACAACGTAACTCCTTTAAGTGATAGTTGTCCAGGTCTTCATCCAACCACCCCTTGACCGCTGGAAACTAGATAATCCAAGTCTTAATCATAAATGTATACGTTCAAGCAAGTCATCAATCGATAGAAAATAGAAGAAAGTCACGATGATGAAATAAGTAGACGCCTTTGTGAAATCCAACTTCAATTGCAAATAAGGGATACCAAATCAACTTCGTGATCACATGTCATCGTAATCCAAATCTCTAGCCATTTTGTCATTTAAGTGAATCTTTTCAGGATCGTTTTGGGATTAAGTGTTGTTGTTTGTGTGGTGTGTTGTTATGGTTGATTGTGTCTTATGAGTCTCGATTCTTGATTGTGGTGTTTGTTTGTTGTTCTTGTTTTGATTATAATATTCCCAAATTTGGTCATATGCCCAAAGTCGGTCACATGTCCACCTGATGAGCAGATCAACCTTAGACAAAACAAGGGTTTTCAATGGACAAAACACAGTCTTCTTTAGACAAAACACAGTCAATTCTTGAGACAAAACGCAACCAAGAAATGAAATGGACAGAGTCTCCCCTAAAGAAAACACAATAAGGGTCTTCAATTAGGCAAAATGCAACCTTAAGACAAAACGCAATGAACAAAACGCAAGATCTTGAGGCAAAACACAATGAACGCAATAAGGGTCTTCAATTAGGCAAAACGCAGAGGCAAAACGCAGGAACCAAAACGCAGAACCAAAACGCAGTCTTCAATAAGCAAAACGCAATGACCAAAACGCAGTGACCAAAACGCAGTCTTTCTCTGTCAAATCGCAGGAAGCAAAACGCAATCAAGAACATCCCTTCAGTTAGTCAAAACGCAGCCAAGAAAAAATCATCAAACATTCTTGAAAGCTACGAAATGATGTTAAAACCACCTAGTAATGATGCAAGGGATAGATCTAAGCCCGAAAGTACAAATCTTTAACACTTTTAACCACAAACAAAGATCAATCTTGGATTTTTCTTGCTATTTTTTCGAACAAAAAAAATAAACAAACCAAGCCACGAATTTGATCTTGTTTAGCCACAAGATCAGTAGATAAACAACACGGATTCCCCCTATGCTTTGGTGCCAATTGTTAACATGATTCACCCTTAGAACACAAGATCCAGAGGTATGGTAAAATGGAAAAGAAATTGATCCATGTTTATTAGAGAGAAAAGATATAAGATGGGAAGAGTGTGTGTGCTAGAGAGAAAACACACACACACACTTTTACTAATGTGAGCTTCTACCCCTCCATGGAAGTATGGAGGGGGTATTTATAGTCCTAGTGACACACAACTATCGTAGCTTGTCATTATTAGTCCCTACGTGTCACGCTATAAATGAACTAATGTAATTCCGGATATGTCACCATATTTTAAGGCTAACAAACCTGAACATGTATAGAAAGCAACGTTATATCTAAATGTACGCTAAGATTTTGCGACTGTCATGTATGTCAAAATATAGAATAGTTTCTACATCTGAGCACACATGAAAGTACCAAAACCCCAAGCACACTCTCAGAATCATTCTTAGCTCCGAGTAAGAAGCCGACAACATAGCGATTGTAATTTCCCTTGCCAAACGGATGTTGTTGGATTCTGACCCAGACGCTAGGAATGCTTGATAGAGTTAAGTATTTAAGCTGATAACCTGGATCTACAACTATAATTTCAAATGCTACAAAATTGGCTTCATCAGGTTGTGAAACCATTTGGCTCAGGTAGGAGCTTTAAGTGTAAATCTATCATGGTTGAAAACCAAACATGTAGCCAAGCCAAGTCATAGACCGCTCATATTTATCATCATCATTTGATAATAACATATATTTAGTGTTAGACATCTCTGACGACCATTCCTACATGTATGTAGGCAGATATGTTACCTGGTGCATCACATAGGTAACCAGCGAAGAAACAAAACAACTTTAAGGAAAAAAGAGAAAAAGAAAAACCAAATAGGCCCACTCCAAACGACCCAAGTAAGTAGCCCAACATAAAGGTGGACCATCCTATCCTATTTTGTCGTTTTCCATTTTTATATTGGCTCCATCATGTTATGAAACCTTTTGGCTCAAATAGGAGCTTCATAGGTCTATTACGGCTGCATACCAATTATCATCGCCCTTTGACAGCAACAGCCAATTAAAAAATGTTAAAGCAAGCATACAGTAAAAGTGACTGACCTGTGTTGTCAACAAATGGTTCAGCAGCCTGATATAAAGGTTCAGCAGCCTGATATAAAGGTCCACCGACCTAAGTTGTTTTGTCGCTTTCCATTTCCACGTTGATTCTATCAGGTTGTGAAACCATTTGGCTCAGATAGGAGTTTCAGGTGAAGGTCTATCACGGCTGCATACCAAACAGGTAGCCTAGCTAAGTAATAGACCACTCATACTTATCATCGCCCTCTAACAGTAATTGTGAGCCTTTTAGGTTATTTGATGAGGTGTCATTTTATACACTTTTTAGTGGTCGTTTAACCCCCTAAATCGTGTGTTTATGCCTAAAATAGGTACTTAATCGTTCCTTTTTAGGTATTTTGCATTTGGAACGAATTTGGAGGAAATACACGTAACTTTGGGCTCATTTGGAGAAGAAACGGACAAGACTACGGACCTACACCAACATTTCTCAAGATTATGTTCTTAGAGGCTGGAGATGGCGTCACAAGATACACATGACGCCATCACAATTCTACCCATGACGGCGTCAGAGATTTGGCGACGGTGTCAGAACATGGATGACCTAAAGGAACTCTAGAAGATTCAGTGTCACAAGATTAAGAATACCATTCAACGCGTGTGTGAAGTACCTGATATTGTTTTGATCATAACTCCTTCATACGAACTCGGATTTTGATGATTCAATAGCTCACGGGTTCAGAACGAGAAAATCTACAAATTTATGAGAAATGTCATGGTGACAGCATCACATGTTAATGGTGACGCCGTCATGAAGGTCGGTTTGGGTTTTGCCTATAAATACAATCTCATAACTTCGTTTTTATCAAGCCCCAAACCCTAAGTCCGATTCTAGGGTTTGGGTAGGTGTTTTTCCAGCAACTTAGAGGGTTTAATTCAATCCATAAACATCTTGTAAAGGTTTGATTATTACTTCTATCTTAATTCATGTCTTTAATTCTTTTTGTTGATTATGATTTCTATTCTCTTTTAAGTATGCTTGGTTAATTCATCTAGTGTTTTCTTAGATGTTATAATCCCTGAGATTGATTGTGTATTTGTGTTAGTTGATGATTATTGATGTTTATTATGCATGTTTGATCAAAGATCCATACGCTTTCATACTATAATCGATTGATTGATTTATAATTAACTAGTTTGCATGATTAGGCAACCTTAACATGTGATCGGTTTATTCTTGGTTATTTAGCAACCTAAAGGCCTCTAAGAGACATGACTTAGCAACCTAAGCATGGACAAGTTAATTGGCAATTTGCATATGAGTGTGTGTTAATTAGTCAAAAGAGCAACCTCTAGGCTAATTAGTGATACTTGGCAACCTAAGGTCACATAGGTCAAATTATGCATGATAGTAGAAAAATTAATTCTTTATGCTTGTGTTCGTGTCTGATTAAGCAACCTCATAGACATTGGCCATAGGTGTAGAAGGGAGAGGGGATGTGAACGCTTAACTGATCTGTATTAGTCATAAACCCCCATCAATAATTTATCTAACTACTTAAGCACAATACATATTCATGATTAGGGAGAATTTCATCTAACTAAATATGCTTCTCTATATCATTATTCCTAGCTTAGTTTAGTTATAATTATGATTAGTTATTAGCTTAATCAAAACCTCCCTTTAAAACCCAAGATTTACTTGCTTTTAATTAAACCAATAAAAGAACAAAAAGAATCTTCCCTCAACCTTTAGATTTAGGCGACATACACTTCGAACCTACCTCACTATTCCCCTAGAGAACGATCAATCCCTCAGACTTACCTATACTACACTACAATGGTTAGGTTCAATGCCTAGGAGGATTGTAAAACTTTTGTGGTTTTGCAAAATTCTGCATCATTATTCTTTTTTTATTTTTTCTTCTTAAAGTCATTTCGTTTATTTTCTTACACACCAATCACTCTAAGTTACTCAAGTACCATCATAATGCATGGTACACCGATGATTCTATACTTATTCAGTAACCTTCAAAGATCATGAACAAATCAAATGTCATTAAGCCTCACGTACATAGCCCAATAATAGAATAATTTGAAAGCACAGTGTAACATCCGACTTACATGATAAGGGTTTATTACTCTCACGTATGCTGAATTAGAAGCGATCTTTTATATGCCAACACGCGTGAGAATGCAAAACCCTTACTACATTCTGATGACCATTCCCACATTCACATTTATAATCACTATCACCAACATTTATTACCCCAAAGAGATGGTCAGTCACTTTTAGGAATGATATTGTAACAGATGGTTAGCAGCCTAACATTTATATACTCCATCTAGTGATGAAGCCTTTTGGCTTAGATAGGAGCTTCACAGGTCTATCACGGCTGCATACCAAACATGCAACCTAGCTAATTAATAGACCGCTTATAATTATCATCGCCCTTTGACAGTAATAACCAATTTAAAAATGTTAAAGCACGCGTATAGTAAAAGTGACTGGCATGTGTTGTCAACAGATGGTCAGCATCCCAACATTTATATACCCTAAACATGTTGAATATCTAAAGCGATACCAAATGATAATCTTATAATATCATTCCATTAATCTGGTGCATTACCGAAGGACTAAGCTGGCATTGGATGGCATTTCATTAATCTGATAAAGATTTCGCTCAGATAAGAGCTTCAGGTAAAGGTCTATCACAGCTGCATACCAAATAGGTAGCCTAGCCAAGTAATACGCCACTGATACTAAGTTATTATCCCATATTATCCATGGAGACAACAACAAAAATAGGAACAACACCAGAAGCAAAAACACTGCCTGTAAATTATTCGTAAGCATAAGAAATAGATAATATAAAAAAACATTAAAGAAAGCATAGCAAAAGCAACTGGCCTGTATTGTCAACATATGATATACTACCCGTAAAGGCTCATACATATTATAAATAGAAAAATCAGATGTGTCCGCCATTAGTGCAAACCTACGAGTTTGTCCTGCCAAGATACAGACGATTACAAAAACCTGTTTAAATTCATCATCGCCATTTATAATCAATTTTGCCACTATTTATACACACACTTATCCAACGGCCCCGTATCACACACAACTGATATGTGTTATAGTATGGAACAAAATAAGAAAACAAACAACCCAATAGTCCCAGTCCCAACGACCCAAGTCATCAGCCTAACATAAAAGGTAGCCTGGCCTGCCCTATTTTGTCGCTATTCATTTCCATCTTAGATACGGGTCAAATACATTGTTGGGAATTATTCATTACTGAGTTAGTACCATTAGGTATATACTTAGTACTAATAGTTATAGTTAGTACTGACAGTACAAAGTGTTAAGTACTGCTCTGATAGTTAGTACCGTTAGTATAAAATAGTTAGTACCGTTTAAGAGATATGTATGAGATATTGTAGGAAAAGATATGTATTATCTTTTACGCGTTTTGTAAGCCTGTTAGGGTTTATCCTTGGTCTATAAAAGGAACCCTACGATATTAGAGAGAACATATATACAAAACAAGAACAACACACAGATCTCATCTCATATAATCATATCTCATAGTTAGTAATTTGTAATCACTTTAGCAGATTAATAGAAATCATTGTTTAGTTTTTCATTGTTCTTCTTAATACTGTTATGTAGATTCCGCATATATAATAAGTATTCACAGTTAGTGTTTTCTCTTTAGTCAATCTGTATTTATACAAGTTGGCTATCACCTTTATTAGGCTGCAAAGATCTATTCAGTTTGGGACTCACAAGTGGTATTAGAGCATGTGAGAAACTCTGAGTAAGAAGAACCAAAACCAAAACAAAGCTGTTATAAACCTTTACCTTAAACAATCACATCCATGGCAGGAGAAGATGATCAAAACATTAACAACCAGCCACCAAATCCACCACCACCAACACAACAAGCCCCTCACACTATTTCAACCATAAAACTCCCTATTCTGAAAAAAGGTGAATATGATATATGGGCCATGAAGATGGAACATTACTTGGCTCATACAGACTATCCTGTATGGGAGGTCATACAAAATGGAAATGGTCCTGTATCAATCTTTACAGATACACAAGGTTAAATCAAGATTCTGCCTCCTAAATCTGCTAAAGAAATTTTGGCAAGAGAAAGAGAAAGAAAAGCAAGGACCACCTTGCTTATGGCTATACCAGAAGATCATTTAGCAAGATTTCACAATATATCTGATGCTAAAGAAATGTGGGAAGCCGTTAAAACCAGATTTGCTAGAAATGCTGAGAATACAAGGAATAAGGATAAAGAAAATAGGAGAAGAACTAGTAAATAGGAGGACTCTAAAGCTTTGGTGACTCTTAATGGAGAAGGTATTGATTGGACCAAACACTCAGAAGATGAAAAAGAAGATCATGCTTTGATGGCATTCAACTCAAACAGTTCCAGTAATGAGGTACAATCTTGTTCAAAAGAATGTGTAGAATCATATACTAAAATTAAAAAATTGTATGATGAACAAAGAGCACAACTTAGTGATGCAAGTATAGAAATACAAGCATATACTCAAGCTTTAAAGAAAGTTGAAGCTCAATTGGTTGCTCATCAATAAGGACAACATTGGTATGAGGAAAAGATAAGGTTTATGAAAATAGACTTAGATGATAAAAGAGATTTCCTTACATACCATAAGAAACTTTTGGCAGAAACTGAAAAAGAAAAGGAAGATTTAAAAACTAAAGTAGAAAAATGGCACAACTCTTTTAAAAATCTTGGTATTTTGCTAAATACTCAGATGAGTGCTAATGATAAATTTAGGCTTGGGTATGGGGATCACAGATATGATGGCATTTTGAGCTATGAAAATGAAGTTTTACAAAGTGTGTTTATGAATAAGGAAAGTGATTTAGAAAATCAACCTTTGTATGATAGGTTTGTTACAGCAGAAGGAATGCATGCTGTACCCCCACCCATGACAGGGAATTACATGCCATCTAGACCTGATATTGAAATTGATTACTCACAATTTACATATGGTCCAAAACAGTCTCAACCTAGTGAATCTGACACCCAAATAAGTGACTTTGATACATGTGAATCCAACATTAGTGTAGAAATACCTGAAATTATGTCTGAACCAGTTGTTAATGAACCTAATGTAGGATCTCAACCGAAAGTCTGGACTGATGCTCCTATCATTGAGGAGTATAAGTCAGATAGTGATGATTAT
The DNA here is from genome assembly GCA_026074375.1 of Tanacetum coccineum. Classification (NCBI taxonomy): domain Eukaryota; kingdom Viridiplantae; phylum Streptophyta; class Magnoliopsida; order Asterales; family Asteraceae; genus Tanacetum; species Tanacetum coccineum. Next base: position 31,513 of record BQNB010035544.1, read on the forward strand.
TGTGTGTCTAAACCTATAAAAGAACAGGAACAACCTAGTTTTGCTAGTACTAATAAGCAAGTAAAAACTCCTAGGAAAACTGTTAAGAATTAATTCACATATAGTAAAAATCCTAAAGTTGACAAGAAAGGGATGGGATATGGGTTTACTACAAAAGCATGTTTTATATGTGGAAGTCTTAGTCATCTTATCAGAGATTGTGATTTCCATGAAAAAAGGATGGCTAAACAAGCTGAGTTAAACAATAGGATGAGGAAGAAGTCTAGTCAAAGGGAAATTAGGCCAATTTGGAACAATATGCAAAGAGTAAATCATCAAAACCAATTTGTTCCTACAGCAGTACTAACTAGAACAGGCAAAATTCTAGTTAATACTGCTAGGCATACTGCTAGAGCTACCAATACTAATAATGTTAGTACTGCTAGGCATAAACTTAACAGAAAAATAGTACCATCTAATGGTGATAGGAATGTTAATACTGTTAAGCCTATTGTGAATAATGCTAAAGTTAATACTGTTAAGCCTATGGTATCAACTTTTAGAAAGCCATTAAATAGAACAACAACACTTAGAACCAATTTTTCATATCAAAAAGTTAATACTGCTGAGGTAAATGCAGTTAGTGCTGTTGGGGGAAAAAGGGAAACTGCTGTTAAGCCCTCAACAGGTTGTAATTGGAGACCAAAAAGACATTACTGGCACAAAGTCTCCAAATACAATGGTGGATCAAGTCCTAGAAATTGTGCTACTTTCAAAGATCCACTAGGCAGACTCAAGCCCAAAAAGGCTTGGGTCCCTAAGAGAATCTAATCTCTTTTATTTAATGTGCAGGATTATCCACAAAGAGCTTTACAGAACAAAGGGATTGTTGATAGTGGATGTTCCAGGCACATGACTGGAAACAAGGCCTACCTTGCTGAATATCAAGACTTTAATGGTGGCCCTGTTGCTTTTAGAGGAAGTAAAGGTTACATAACTGGTAAAGGTAAAATAAAAACAAGAAAGTTAGATTTTGAGGATGTGTGCTTTGTGAAAGAACTACAACATTTCAATCTCTTTTTTGTGTCACAGATGTGTGACAAGAAGAACAAGGTTCTTTTCACTGACACTGAATGTCTTGTTTTGTCTCCTGAATTTAAGTTACCTGATGAAAATCAAGTATTACTTAGAATCCCCAGACAAAACAATATGTACAGTTTCAATTTAGAGAACATTGTTCCTTCTGGAGGTTTAGCTTGTTTGATTGCAAAGGCCACAATTGATGAATCTAACAAATGGCATAGGAGGTTGGGTCATGTTAACTTTAAAAACCTAAACAAACTTGTGAAGGGAAATCTTGTACGAGGTTTACCTTCAAAGATTTTTCAAAATGACCACACTTGTGTTGCTTGTCAGAAAGGAAAGCAACACAAGGCCTCCTGTAAGGCCAAAATAGTGAGCTCTATTAGTCAGCCCTTACAGCTTTTGCATATGGATTTATTTGGACCTACATCTGTAAGGAGCTTAAACCATAAGACTTATTGCCTGGTTATCACTGATGATTTTAGCAGGTTTAGTTGGGTGTTCTTCTTAAGAACTAAGGATGAAACTAGTGGAATCCTTAAGGACTTTATAAGACAAATTGAGAACCAATTAAATCAAAAAGTTAAAACTATTAGATGTGATAATGGTACAGAATTTAAGAACAGGGATTTTATTGAATTCTGTGGGTCAAAAGGGATCAAGAGGGAATACAGTAATGCCAGAACTCCACAACAAAATGGAGTTGCTGAAAGAAAGAACATGACCCTTATTGAGGCTGCTAGAACTATGCTAGCAGATTCATTTTTACCTAACACTTTTTGGGCTGAAGCAGTTAGTACTGCTTGTTATGTCCTTAATAGGGTATTAGTGATCAAGCCTCAAAATAAGACACCTTATGAACTTATAACTGGTAAAATACCAATCATAAGCTATATAAGACCTTTTGGGTGCCATGTGACCATCTTGAATACCATTGACCACCTGGGCAAGTTTGATAGGAAATCAAATGAAGGATTTTTAGTAAGGTATTCTCTAAATAACAAGGCTTTTAGGGTATACAATGTTGGGAATTATGTATTCCTAACTTAGTACCGTTAGTTATATACTTAGTACCGCTAGTTATAGTTAGTACTGACAGTACAAAGTGTTAAGTACTGCTCAGATAGTTAGTACCGTTAGTATAAAATAGTTAGTACCGTTTAAGAGATATGTATGAGATATTATAGGAAAAGATATGTATTATCTTTTACGCGTTTTGTAAGCCAAGATTAGGGTTTTCCTTAGTGTATAAAAGGAACCCTCACGGCATAGTTAGAGATATCAGTTCAATATATATCTCATCTCATACAATCATATCTCATAGTTAGTAATCTGTAACTCTAAAAGCAGATTAATAAAAATCAAAGTTTAGTTTTTCATTGTTCTTCTTAATACTATTGTGTAGATTCCGCATATACAATAAGTATTCATAGTCAGTGTTTCTCTATAGTCAATCTGTATTTATACAAGTTGGCTATCACCCTTAGCAGGCTGCAAAGATCTGTTCAGTTTGGGACTCACAAGTGGTATCAGAGCCTGTGAGAAACTCTGAGTAAGAAGAACCAAAACCAAAACAAAGCTTTTATAAACCTTTACCTTAAACAATCACATCCATGGCAGGAGAAGATGATCAAAACATTAACAACCAACCACCAAATCCACCACCACCAACACAACAAGCCCCTCACACTGTTTCAACCATAAAACTCCCCATTATGAAGAAAGGTGAATATGATATATGGGCCATGAAAATGGAACATTACTTGGCTCATACAGACTATCCTGTATGGGAGGTCATACAAAATGGAAATGGTCCTGTATCAATCTCCACAGATACACAAGGTCAAATCAAGATTCTGCCTCCTAAATCTGCTAAAGAAATTTTGGCAAGAGAAAGAGAAAGAAAAGCAAGGACCACCTTGCTTATGGCTTTACCAGAAGATCAAACCCAAGAAGATATTTGAAGCCCTTGAAGATAAAAGTTGGGTTGATGATATGCAGGAAGAACTGTTGCAATTTTAGATTCAGAAGGTATGGATTCTTGTAGATTTGCCTTATGGGAAGAAGGCAATTGGAACTAAATGGGTCTACAGGAATAAGCAGGATGAAAGAGGTGTTGTGGTTAGAAATAAGGCAAGGTTAGTTGCCCAAGGACATAGGCAAGAGGAAGGGATAGACTATGATGAGGTTTTTGCTCCTGTATCTAGGATTGAAGCCATTAGGATCTTTTTGGCCTTTGCTTCTTATATAGGATTCATAGTTTATTAGATGGATGTAAAAAGTGCCTTCTTGTATGGCACAATTTATGAGGAGGTGTATGTGTCTCAACCTTTAGGTTTTGTAGATCCTAAGTTCCTTAAAAAGGTCTACAAGGTTGTAAAAGCTTTGTATGGTTTACACCAAGCTCCCAGAGCCTGGTATGCTACTTTATCTACTTTCTTGTTGAAGAGTGGATACAGAAGAGGAACCATTGACAAGACTCTCTTCATCAAAAAAGACAAGAATGATATCATGTTGGTACAGGTTTATGTGGATGATATTATTTTTGGTTCTACAAAGAGGTCTTGGTGTTTTTTTTTTTCTTATGATGACTTTGAGGCATGATGAAAGTAGATTTTTAGATGAGTTCTATGGGAGAGCCTCACCTTTTTCTTGGATTATTAAGTCAGATAGAAAAGAAGATGGTATTTCATAAGTCAGGTATAAGTATGTTACCGCGATCCTGAAGAAGGTTTGATTTTGCTAATGTGAAGACTTCTTACTCCATTGAGCCCATAAGCCTTTGACCAGATGAAGAAGGATATTGATGTGGATGTAAATCTTATAGATCATGATTGGCTTTTAATGTACTTGACTGCTTTAGGCCGATATTATGTTTGTAGTCTGTGCTTGTTTCTAGTTTCAGGTACTCTAAAGACCTTCTATCTTAATGTTGAGAAGAGAATATTTAGGTACCTTAAGGGCAAACCAAACTCGGCCTTTTGTATCCTGGAGGTGTCATATGTTACCTGGAAAGCCTACTAGATAGTGACTATGCTAGAGAAATCTGACAGGCAATCATAATTGGAGGTTGTCATATGTTTGCATGAGACCTTATTTCATGTAATGCAAGAGTAGACAATTATGGATACTTTTCTAGTACAGATGGCAGATATGTTGATGCTGCCAACTATGATGGGCAGTTTTGTGGATTTCAAAATTAATGGTAGACTTGGGTTCAATTTTATGATACAAATATCTACATATGATTAATGAGAGCACAATATAATTGTAAAGAATCCTCATTCCAGTATTTCACTCCAAAACAAAGCATATTGAGATTAGGCACCACTTCATTAGAGATGCTTATGAGAAGAAGCTTATCCAGGTGCTGAAGATTCACACTGATGACAATGTGGCAGATCTTTTAACTAAAGCTTTTGATGTTAGCAGGTTCAATTTCTTAATTGTTAACATTGGAATGATCAATCTATAGTTGCATTGGTTCAGGGGAGGCAAGATGGTATAGTCTGGAGTTATAAAGTTTGTAGATAAATTTTTAGTTAGAAGATGGGTTGTGGATGACATGATGACTTTTGAGGTTCATATGTTGCATGTTTATTGAAGACAGAGTTAATACTGTTGGTATAACTCGTTTGTACTGCACTCGTTTGTACTGCTGAGCTTAGTTACTACTGCTGAAGGTAGTTAATACTGCTGGTACAAAAATTCATACTGCTAGGTTCAGTTAATACTGCTGAGTACATGTGGATTGGAATTGTCCTTAGATGCTAATTTGAGAAAAGGAAACTACTGAAAGCATGGATGTTCTTTAAGTGTTGGTTTTAATCACCACACAACAAATGGTCATCAGTTCACCATGTCTAACAGACATCAAGAACTGGCTAGTCCAGAGCAAACGGCTTCTGGTAAAGACTTTTCAAATCCGTTGATAGTTGATAGTTTACTCAAAACTATATGGTTATCAATGCACCATGTTATTGCAATGAAGCATTGGCTATTCCAGGGCAAACGGCAACTGGTAAAGAATCATCAAATCCGTTGATGGCTGATAGTTTGCCAAAAACTATACAGTCTAATGATCCACCTCTCTCAAGAGGTTACACACTTGGAAGTGGGGAGGACAGTTTGAAACTAATGGAATTGATGGAATTTGTACAAAATTGTGTGACTTGGTGAGCAAAAAGAATAGAGAGAAATTGTGAGCTCAAAAACAGAAAGAGAGTTATGTGAAAAACAAAAAGAGTGAATTGGTGAGCAAAAAGAATTGAGAGATAATGTGTGAGCATAAAAACAGAAAGAGAGAAAGTGAGATTGGTGATGGACAAGTTCTTTGGAGGAATTTCAAGTTAATACTGGTCTCTTCAAGTTAGTACTGCTGGGCACTACTTAGTACTGCTGGGTATTGCTTAGTACTGCTAACCATCCTTTAGTACTGCGGGGCTTAAAGTTAGTACTGCTTGGCTAATTTTAGTACTGCTAGAAGACCGTTAGTACTGTTTGACCCATAACTAAATTTCCTTCCCAATTTCTAGCCGTTGCTAAATTTCCGTCTACCGCCCTGCTTATAGGCTATAGGTTTGACTATTAAAGATTTATGATCTTCTATACAAACTTCAATATTTCTTCAAGATAAGTACAATCTTCTTCAGTCGGTGGTCACTGTAAGTCTTAAATACTCTCTTAAATATTAATTAACTCTACCGAAAATCCATACTCTCTCTGACAAACATATCCCAGCACCTTAATCAAATTTCTATTCAACAAATGGCTACTTTGGAGTTTTAAGACAAGCACAACATGGTGGCATTGATTTCCTAACTGCTAGTCACATTCACTATGCCCTCATAGAGAATCCAACAATATATGCTTCATTTATCAATCAATTTTGGACAACAGCTACTGCTAGCACAAATGTTAATGAAGAAGTAAAACTAACTGTAGCATGAGGTCAAGCAGATCATCACTGACGCCATCTTAAGAAGACCTTTAGTGGAAGGCCGATGGTGGAATTACTTCATTACCCACATAGAGATAGTTGTGCAACTTGCTTCATAGGGGGTATGCAACTGATTCTGATAAGCTTACATTTCAAAAAGTTAAATTTTAACCACAATGGAGGTTTTTCATTCACACAATTCTCCACTGCTTAAGTCCTAAAAAATGACTAATTGGGCGCAGTTTAGCTGCATATAGTTCTGTTAGTATTTGCTTGTCAACTAATAGATCTTTTTACTTCTCCAAATTCCTTTTGATGCAATGGTAAAGAATTTGGATAACCCTCATAAGTTTTTAATGTATCCTAGATTTATCCAAATTTGTTTAAACAAGCAAAGGAGACTTCTTCAACCCCACACAAGAACCTATCCCACTCCTGTACTTACACAAAAAGTTTTTAGTAACATGAAGCGAGTTACAAGGGGTTATTCTGGTGACGACATTCCTTTATTTCCTTCCATGATCACTGCACCTGAATCATCTCCCTCAAGAATCACATCTTCACAATCCTTAATCTCCGACTTAAACCAGTCAGTATCTCCTTCAACTTTTACCACCACCCATCCCAGAAACTACACCTACTGCAGAGGAGCCTGCTCCAATGCCCCATGACTCACCTCTCCAAAGTGTTCACTCACTTGGACGTGATGAGGGTAGTGTGTCACTTAATGAATTGATGGATTTGGTTACTCAGTTAACTACTAAAGTTGGAAGCTTAGAGAATGAATTGATGAACACCAAGAAGGTTTATGGTTCTGCTCTTACCAAGCTAGTCAACAGAGTGAAGAAGTTGGAGAAGCAAGTCAAGACAGGCACAACTAGAAGAGGAACAAAGATAGTTCTTTCAGAAGATGAAGCTGTAGAGGAGGATTCTTCCAAACAGGGGAGGAGTTTGATTGACGAATTAGACATGGATGCTGATTTTTCTTTAGTTCCTCCACATGATGCAGAGATTCAGGAAAAGATTAGTGATGATACTGAGGTATTGCTAGAAGAGGAAGAGACTACTGAATTAATAGAAGAACCTACTGAGCTTGTGGAAGATCAAGGAAGTGGTGAAAAAGGGGAACAAGAGGTTACTACTGCTGATACTGCACTTAATACTGCTGCTGAAAGTTTGGTATATATAAGAAGGAGTGCAAAGAAGAAGAAAGATAAAGGCAAGGCAATTGTGATTGAAGATGAATCTGTTCAAAAGAAGTCCAAGAAGCAAGTGCAAGAAGAAAGGCTTGGTTATGAAGAAGCCATTAGATTACAAGAACAGATTGATGAGGAAGAAAGAAAAAGGATTGCAAGAGATGCTGAAATTGCCAAACAATTGCAAGAAGAATATGATAAAGTTGGAAAGAAAGAAGCTGTAACTGAAGTTGATATTGCTCATGTCATTGATTGGGATGATCCTGCTGTTATAAGGTATCATGCTCTTCAAAATAGACCCAGATCTGTAGCTGAAGTAAGAAAGAATATGATGGTATACTTGAAGAATCAGGGAGGCTACAAGATGAAAGATTTCAAAGGAATGAGCTATGATGATATAAGACCAATATTTGAAAAGGTATGGGATCAAATTCATTCATTTGTGCCTATGGATTCTGAAGAAGAAGTTCAAAGACTAAAAAGAGCAGGTCAAGATGTTGAAGGAAAACCTGCTAAAAGACAAAGAACTAAAGAAGTTTCAGAGTCAGTTCAAGAGCAAACAGATGAATTATCCCAAGAACAGCTGAATCAAATGGTAATCATAGTTCCAGATGAAGGAATAAATGTTGAAGCTCTTCAAACCAAATACCTAATAATTAGATGGGAAGTTCACTCTAATGACACTATGCAATTTTGGAAAAATCATTAGGGAGTAGGCAATTACACTAGGAGTTTCATGGTTTTTGAAGACAAGCTTATGAATTTTGACAGGGATGATCTGGATATATCAAATTTATGGAGTTTAGTTTTTTTTTTTTTTTTTTTTTTTTTTTTTTTGTTCAAAGAAAGGTACAACTCATCAGGACTTACTGAAGATAAAGAGATAGAATTATGGGTTGAACTAAAGATGTTATTTGAACCAAATGCAAAAAATCTTTTAGAACTTCAGAAATATATGCATGATCCTTTGAAATGGTGGTTATATGATATGTGTGCAGTTCTCAAGTCATCTACAGAGAAAGGACAGATATATTCATGCTGGTTGGAAAAGATTATCCATGACCAAGGACCTAGCAACTTTGATGCTAAGTACAAGTTAAGGTGGATTTGACAAGAATCTACAATATAGCAAACAAATCAAGGAAGTAAAGTGTTTGGAAGCATCCTCAGCAGAGTACATCAGAAGAAACTTGAGATTGATGGATAAATCATAGTTTAGGGGGATTGTTGGATTTAGAACTTCTACACACTTAGTATGCGGTAGTTATAGTTAGTACTGCTAGACAGTGTACTTCTCTTGTTCTTCATGAGTCAATCTGACTGCTAGTTCATGATCAGCATCTATTCTTACTTGAACTTCATCATACAAGTTTTCAATGTAATCCATAGATGCTTGTTCTTCTCTCTGTCTTTCCCTTTCTACCTCTGCTTGCAACTCTACTTCCAACTATCTGGCAACCTCTGCATCTCTAGCAACCTGAGCAGCATTAAAATCACTTCTAGTCATCTTCTTTGCAGGCTCAGGTTCTTCTAAAACACCTTTGCCTTTTCCCTTTAAAGTCTGTTATGGATCATCCTGCACATTAAAGAAGAGAAATTAGTTTCTCTTAGGGACCCAAGCCATCTTTGACTTGGGTCTGCCTAGTGGATCTTCAAAATTAACACATTTTCTAGAGTTTGATCCACCATTGTATTTGGAGAATTTATTCTAATAATGCCTTTTGGATCTCCAATTACAACCTGCTGAGGTCTTAACAGTAGTTTCCCTTATGCCCCCAACAACACTAACTGCTTTGTCCCTAGCAGTATTAACTTTTTGATTTGAAAAGTCAGTTTTTGGTGCTGTTGTTCTATTAAATGGCCTTCTAATAGGTGAATGAGTTTTGTTAAAAATAGGTCTTGGTCTAACATCATTCACAATGGGTCAAACAGCATTAGCTTTCCTGGCAGCACTAGTTGATACTGCTTGACTGTTAAAATTATGTCTAGCAGTATTAACTGGAAATCTGCCAGTTCTAATTAGTACTGCTGTTGGAACAAACTTGTTTTGGTGATTCAATCTTTGCACATTGTTCCATACTGGTCTATTCTCCCCTTGACCAGTACCCTTACTCTTCTTTTTGTTCAATTCAACCTGTTTAGCCATTCTTTTCTCATGGAAATCACAATCTCTAATAAGATGGCCAAAACTGCCACATACAAAACATGCCTTTCTAGTAAACCCATATCCCAAACCCAGCTTTTTGGACATTAAACCATTCCAGTCTCTCTTGTCAACTTTAGAACTCTGATTACATGTATTTTGTTCTTTAATAGTTTCCCTATGAGTTTTTACATGCTTAACAAAAGCAAAACTAGGTTTTTCCTGTTCTTTTGAAGGTTGAACTACATATTCATCATCACTATCTGACTCATACTCCTCAGTGATAGGAGCATCGGACCAAACTTTAGGTTGACTAACAACTTTGGGTTCAATTACAACTGGTTCAGGCACAGATTCAAGTGTTTCTACACTGGAATTGGATTTACAAGAGTTAAAATCACTGGTCTTATCATCAGATTCACTTTTGGACCATATGTAAATTGTGACTCATCTATTCCAAAATCAAATTTAGGAGGCATGTAATTTCCTGTCATCGAAGGAGGAACTGCATGTATTCCTTCAACTGTTGCAAATCTATCATACACAGGAGCATCTTCAACATCACTAGAGTGACTATCAAAG
>BQNB010035545.1:0-50782 GCA_026074375.1 Tanacetum coccineum
AAAAATGGCAAGCAACGAATGTACCTCGACACGGTAACATGGGGAGGGATGACCGCTGGAGAAGAAGGCCCTAATGAAAGGAAGCCTTCCGGGAGGGACTGCCTTAGACTAGCAAGCGACTTCCCACCTGTCCCAGAAGCTAGACTAGGATGATCCATCCTCAATCTTTTGGCAGGAAGAGGGTCGCTTCGCCTTAATAGCTTCTTTCTCTTGGCCTTCTCCGGCTGCCTCCGAGCAACATCTTTCTCAGCTACAGTCACATCACATTCCGGGTCTGTTAAATCAAAGAAAGCTCCCTCTAGAATAACGTTCTCTTAAACAGCATTTCTTTTCATAGACGGAGCAGAAATCTCAGCACCAGCCCCAGAGCCACTACCGCTCGCCTGATGTGCCGCAGTGGGGGCATCCAGGGAAACGAAACAATGATTTATACTGTCAAGCAACGTCACTTGCTCCTCCCCTTTCTGAACTTCTACCGCTTGCACCTTCCGGGGATCAGCGGTCCTGATATAGTCAAGCAATCCCATGTCTGCAAAACAAATACCAAAAGACCAAACACCATAAACAAAAAATATATATAAAAAAGGGGAATAAAGCATTCCCGCAAGGGCCAAGCATTTTCACCCACCCGTTTTATCAGGTCTCTCAAAAGCTGGATAAGTATTTTCACCAAATGGATAATAAGGACTTAAACCCACAAGAGCTAAAAAGCATTCCGGATACCGCCGGAAGGGAGCTTTATTAGAAGAAAGAATCTGAACAGCCTGCTCTTGACGAGCAGTGAGATGGGGAGCCGGATCCTTCTCCAATACGCCCCCAGTATACAAAGGAACGGAGATAGGAAACACTCGGGAATCAACCCAAAAGAAATGGTCCGCCCAGTTCTTAATAGAATCTGGAGGCTTCGAGAGACAAGAAGGAGCCGATAGAGAACGCTTAGCGAACGAAAACAATCCGTCACTATATATACGTGTATAAAATGCACGGAAAACAGGCACCGACGGGCCAAGATCAAGTACGCGCGTCAAAACCTCGAAATGAGATATACGAGCAGCACCAAAAGGGGATAACTGAGAAATATGTATACGGAAATACTTGAGGACGGATACAAAAAATTTGGTAAGAGGAATCCTATAGCCACAGTAATCAAATAACCTAGTATAGACACCCACTTTACCCTCAGGAAACTGGGTGATAGTCCTATCTCGCCCCGGCGCGGTAGGATGAACTTCATCAGGAATATAATAACTATCGCAAAAGCTCTCTACCATTTCTCGGGTCATAATAGAATGTTTATTAGCCATTTTGAGGAACAACCAAGATAGATGCTAACCTGAATCTCGAAAAACTGAAAACGAGGAAAGAGACGCACGAGGAGTTAGAGGTAAAAGCTAAGAAATTAACAATGGAGGTGGAAAGATTTCGTGAAAGAATAAACAGTAAAAACAAGGGGTATTTATACTTTGGGATAGTTACTCCTACCGATACTTGGATGACGCCACGTGTGTGCCACTTGCCTAATCGACGATAGAAAAGCGCATGGAAACAGGTGAAAAGCTGCCACAAGCCAGAAGATAAAAGGACAGCAACGCTCCACGTAATTGAAGCGTCACCAACTCACAAGGCGCACAGCACAAAAACAGAACGCAAGGAGGAAATAAAGTCAAAGTCTAGCATTGATCACCGCACGCAGGAAATAACCCACGGGCAATATCATACTAGACTGGGGGGACTTGATGACGTATAATGGGTATACCAAGCCTCTGGGCTTGGGCCACATTATCACTTGGGCTTTTTGGCTAAACCTATCAATAACAGGCCATGGTAAAGCCCAATATCACGTAGGCCTTGGCCCCAAACCTTGTGATTCGTCCGCGGATCCAGTTATAAGCAATCCGTTCGCGGATCCACCTATAGGACGATCCGTCTGCTCAACACGATTGTTGCGGATCCCTGCCCGACAAGGGACCCACTCCGACCACTACTAAAGTAACCGAAAATACTAGAAAAACCCTAGTACTAGACACCTTTAACTAGTGGTCACAATGCAATCTCAAAAGGTACACAAATTATTCTCTATTTCTATCTGACGATACTTGACAATATGAATACTTACTCTCACGCCGGGTTAATCGTGGGGTCCGTTCCTACGGTAAGGAAAATGGTTTTCTTTCAATTTTGCAGGAAATTCATCACTTCTCTTGCTCTTGTACAAGATCCAGCATTCAAGGTCATTGGAGGTCCCGGACCCGGACAAGGGACTTCCAGCACCTCGCTAACTCGACACGAATTTTGTACTAACAATGAGGCCAGTGTGGCTAACCCAATCAAGCTCCAATAACGGTGTTAGACATTTTTTTAATTGCATTTTTTCTCACAGAAATAGTTGTCACTTTAACTTTCTTGTTTTTAGTACTTTAGAGAAGTTTAGACCGTCGAGTGAAACGAATGTTATTCTTGTAGCGTTGTAATTATATGGAAAAAAATCACAGATTTGTTCTATATTTAAGTTGATGATGTTCTTATTATCATTATTGTTATTATTGTATTAAACATTTAATACCAAATAGTGACCATGTAGCAATATCGCTGATCAGAGTAACATACAAAAATTGTTGATAGAAATAATGCCTAAAAACATTATTAATATTTTTCACATCTTTACCGTTTTGTTAATCACCAAATATGAAAAACGTTCAATGTAAAATTAAATCGTAAACAAGTATTCTAGTAGTAAATTTCATTCTGGAAAATTTATCACTTAAATGTATGAATAAATAAATGTTTAATGCATTTTATGATCAAAGGAAATTTTTATTCAAACTCACTTTTATAAAATGTTGTTTACATTTTTATAAACATTACAAAATATTTTCTACAATTAAAAAAATATTTTATTCAAAATAAACATTTTGAAATTTAAATTTTCGGACATAAAAAGGCTAGAAATGTTTCCGAAATTCTCCCTACACAAAGGACAAAACTGTGGGAGCGCTTGTCTAGGGAGGCCCCTTAAATTACACCGGGCGAACCCTTATCTTTAAAGGGGACCGTCCCAACAATTTAAGGGGGAACCGCCCCATAGTAGACGCCTCTCCATATTTTCCTATAAATACTAGGACTTTTCCTGGCTATTTTCTCACCTTTTTGCACTACAATCTTTCTGATCATAAACAGCCACACATCTCATTAAAATCCTTTGATCATTTATTCATAAAGCTTTGTTTCCAGTCTCGATCCAAGCTCAAATTCTTCAACTGAAGAGAAGAATACTTTCTACCATCAAGTGGATAAAAGTATTACACCTTTGTGTGGTTGTTGTACTCTATGCAATCGCATTTCATAACGTGTAAATCATTTGTAAATCTAGTAAAGTTGTGTAGTGATAGATGTTGGTGATTGTTGTAAGGTATTGTTGGATCTTGGTGATCTTTTCTCAGTATGTTAGTTAGGTTGTGATTATAGTAGTAGCTTGGTGAAGTAGTTAGTGGGTGAAGAAAAAACTAAGGTGGGAAAAAGTTGTGTAGTCGTGATCAAGTACGTGAATCAAAGTTTGTAGTGTAGTTCGTGAAGTTGTGGTTAGATTGGTTCTTGTAAGGTTTAGACTCGACTTCATAGCTTCACTTTTTTCTTAGTGTCGAAAATCAAGATAAGCGAAAGCCGTGTAAGGTTTTCTCCTCCATAAGGGAGCTTGTTGACATAGTGAAGAAAATTCTCGAGTTAGGTGCTCGAGGAGTGGAGTAGGGCGAAGAGGTGCTTTGTTGCCGAACCACTATAAATCCTAGCTTTGTGGTTTGATTGTTCTTACTCTTATCTCTTGTCTTACATTATTTTCTCATATTATCCTATTAATTGTTTAGCATATAGTATATTGTTCATATATGTGTAGTGCTTGAATTCACATAAGCTCAATCTATAATTTTTCACAACCGACTTTAAAACCTTAAATTAAAACGTGGTTTAAACTATTCAAACCCCCCTTTCTGTTTTCCACAATTGGTTATCAGAGCCATTGTCAAACAAGATTTTTAAAATAATTTGTATTTTAAAAACTTGTACGATCTTTGGAATCGAAAAATTTTAGTAGAGCATCTATGGCATAAGCCCATTCCACTATTTGAATGTTATAGATTTATTTATTAGAAAAATAGATTCGAACTTATGTGAAGTCCAAAAAAATCTAACTCTTTGGCATGGTATACCGTAGTGGTGATTTTTCCCTCCTTTTCAAATAATCTCGAACTAAAAAGGATGAAATTATACCGTTTCATAAATAAAAGAATGATCTTAAAAGAAAACTTTGCTAAAAATAATGAAGTAAAATGGTATTTTATAATGCTTTACTCGTAAAGAATATGAAAGAATTTTTATTGTGTCAAACCGCAAAAAGAAATTTGAGATACTTTGTTAATCACTCATCAAGGTAATAATCAAGTCAAAACAACAAAATAGATCTTCTTGTTCAACAATATGAACAATTTTGTGATTCCGGAAGAGGAATCTATAGATATTGACTTTACTTAATCTTAACACTTTTATTATAGTCTAAAGCACTTGATGAAGGTTTTTCTAGCAGGAATTGTGTTAGGAAATTTCTTAGGGGTTTACATCCAACAATGGCTGCGCCTTGCGAATGTCACTGGCGATTAGAGAATCAAAGAATTCTAACAACTTTACCTCTGACGAACTATTTGAAACTTGAAAGTTTATGAAGAAGTAATTAAAGAAGATTTCGAAACGGTCAAAGGCATGAATGAACAAGTAGATCTCTGCTTAAGGTGAAAAAGGATGTAACTTCTAGTGATGAAGAATAAGCTCAAGCTCGATAGTGATGACGATGAGTATGCTCTGTTTATGGCCCGTTTTATTAAAAAGGAAAAAATTTAAGAAATTCTTCAAAAGACGATGAAGATATGTAAGGACAACCTCGAGGTCGATAGAAAAACAGTTCAAAAGCAAAAGTAGAAATGAGGGTATGATAAAGTGAAAGAAAATGGTTTTAGATGTGGTTGATCCAAATCACCTCATTGGAGAAAGAATATTCTAAAGCGCCACAAGAACAACGATCAAAGATCATTTTTGGAAGAGCATGGTCGCGACAATGGAGAGATGAAGTGGAAAAGACTAAAAGATTGAAACTTGTCTGCAGCACAAGCGCCCCTGATGAAATATGCTTTAGGAATATAACTTGGAACCGATGAGGGATTAAAGGATTATGGATGCTCAAATACACCTGATGACCAGGTATCGAAAGTTGTTTTCTTCATATCAAAGCATTACAACGGAGGAAAACTTATTTTTCTAGGAGCAACTTGCGCAGTAAAATCATTGCAAATGGTACGGATTTCTCAGACCACTCCCTAATCAATTAAAAATGTTGAGCATGTAGATAACTGACACATTTATTCTTGATTTGTGTAGAGTCAAATACGTGATAACAAATGCAAAGTAATATTTACGGAACACGATAGCGAAATAATCAAAGACGCAAAGGTTATAGGTAAAGGAATTAGGAAATGAGGAATATATGTAATGAAATAGGAAAATAATCGGAAGAAAAAATATGCCTTTGCCAACATTAGACGACTACTCCACATATAGGCATAGGAGATTAGGATTAGGTCACGCGAATATGCAACTAATTCAATCATTAGCATCTAAAGAGTTAGTTAGAAATCTACCCAAACTTAAATACGACCGACATTTTTGTGATGCTTGCAAAATTGGAAAACAAGCTCATGCAAGTCACAAGGCTAAAAATATAGTTTCAACAACTAGATGCTTAGAACTACTTCACATGGATTTGTTTGGCCCTTCCGCCATACGAAGCTATAGAGGGAATCATTATACCTTAGTAATCGTAGATGACTATTCTCGATTCACATGGACTAGATTTTTAGCAAATAAAACCGAAGCCTTCAAAAAATTCAAAATATTTAGCAAAATGATCCAAAACAAATTAGGATGTTCCATTGTATCAATTAGAACGGATCATGGTCGGGAATTTGATAATGAAGTACAATTCGGAAACTATTGTGATTTAAATGGGATATCTCACAATTTTTCCGCTCCTCGTACTCCACAATCAAATGGGGTAGTAGAAAGAAAAAATCGCACTCTACAAGAAATGAGTAGAACCATGTTAAACGAACAATCCATTCCTCAAAAATTTTGGTGTAATGCGGTCGATACGTCAACCTATATAATTAATAGAGTTTGCATTAGACGTATTTTAGGAAAAACTCCATACGAGTTATTAAGAGGTAGGAAACCAAACCTTAACTATTTTAGAGTATTCGAAAGTAAATGCTTTATTCTTAATACAAAGGATTACCTCACCAAGTTCGACCCAAAGTCGTACGAAGGTGTTTTCCTAGGATATTCGCAAAATAGTAAAGCTTACATAATACTTAACAAACAAACAATGAAAGTTAGAGAGTCGTTGAATTTAACTTTTGATGAAACTCCTCCCCCGCCTAAAACATCACCATTGGAAAATGATGAGTTAGTAAAAAAAGAAGCTATTGATGTTAGTAAAACAAAACCCATAGACAATGATCTTAAAGACATTTCATTAGAAAATAATCAAATTATAAATATTAAAGAATCTAAAACTCATCCCCTAGAAAACGTTATTGGTAATCTAAATCAAAGAACTCTTAGGTCGCAAGCTCAAGACATAAGCAGTTTCTTTTGCTTTATTTCAACAATAGAACCTAAAAATATAAATGAGACATTAAAAGATAAAAATTGGGTAATGGCCATGCAAGATGAACTAAACCAATTTAAAATAAATGATATTTGGGAACTAGTCCTAAATCCCATAGATATGACCATTATTGGAACAAAATGGGTATATAGAAATAAACTCGATGAAAATGGCGTCGTAACTAGAAACAAAGCTAGGTTAGTCGCCCAAGGTTATAATCAACAAGAAGGAATTGATTATGACGAAACATATGCACCCGTAGCTAGACTAGAGTCCATAAGAATACTTTTAGCTTATGCTTGCGCACTAGACTTTAAGTTATACCAAATAGATGTGAAGAGTGCATTCCTTAACGGTTTTATCAATGAGGAGATTTACGTGGCACAACCTTCGGGATTCATTGACTTCGCAAAACCTAATTATGTCTATAGACTTAAGAAAACTCTTTATGGTCTAAAACAAGCCCCAAAAGCTTGGTACGATCGATTAAAAGCCTTTCTTATTAAACATGATTACTCCATGGGAATGGTAGATAACACACTCTTCACTAAAAAGAAAGACTCCAACCTCATTATTGTCCAAATATATGTTGATGACATTATATTCGGATCAACTTGTCAAGAAATGTGTGATGACTTTGCCAAGATCATGCATGATGAGTTTGAAATGAGTATGATGGGGGAACTAAATTTTTTCTTAGGATTACAAATAAAACAATTAGATGATGGAATATTTTTTAATCAATCAAAATATATTAAGGAAATGCTTAAGAAATTTGGACTAGAAGACTCTAAGCCAATGAAAACCCCTATGTCTACGGAAACCAAACTCACGAGAGACGAAGAAGGTGAGTCCGTAGATAATACCAAATATAGAGGCATGATAGGTAGTTTATTATACTTAACGGCAAGTAGACCCGATATCATGTTTAGTGTTTGCCTTTGTGCACGCTTTCAAGAGGATCCCAAAACCTCTCACCTAGAAGCGGTTAAACGTATCTTCCGATACATTAAAGGCACTACGCATTTAGGATTATGGTATCCTAAGGGATCCGGCATAGAAACAATAGTGTATGCGGATTCGGATCATGCGGGAGATTACGTAGATCGCAAGAGCACTAGTGGTGTTTGCACGTTTATGGGATGTTGCCTAACATCTTGGTTTTCGAAGAAGCAAACCGCTCTTGCCATCTCCACAACCGAAGCGGAATATGTAAGCGCCGGAAAGGCATGTCAACAAGCCCTATGGATGAAACAAGCTCTCGTAGACTATGGCGTTAGGTTAGACGACATTCCAATAATGTGTGATAACAAAGGGGCTATAGACTTAAGTAAGAATCCCGTTCAACACTCACGAACAAAACACATTGAGATTCGCCATCACTTTCTTCGCGATAATATTCAAAAAGGGAATATCTCTATAGAAAAGGTCTCATCGGAAGACAACATAGCCGATATTCTAACTAAACCACTTAAACGTGAGCCATTTAACTACTTACGTCTAGGTCTAGGAATGATGGAACAAATTGATTAAGTTTTCGGCATAATAAAGAAATGATAATCATCAAAGAACTGTTTGTCAAAAATCTGAGAAAAATTTTCTCAACAGGTGGTGGCCCCCTTAATTCATAAAGGGCGGCCCCCTTAATTTTAAGGGGACCACCCAGACTTTAAGGGGACCACCCACCCGACTGACTAAAATTTCTTTTTCTAGGTTTCTATTTTACACAAAAACACAAGATTAGGAAAAGTCCATAAGCAAACTTTTACAAATTCTTCTATCTAAAAAAAACATTTTTCACATATGCATAATGTTCTCTTACTTGTTATCAAAAGTATATAATCTAATATATATTCTTTCAACAATCTTGATTGAGAAAAATTGAATCAAGGAGTACTTGGATTATTTCTTAGGTTTTACATGTCTTAGTGTCAAATAATTGCTACTCCACATTTGTTGTACTTAGGCACACACCAGTATTTCCTTTTTCACTTAACCCCCTTGACAAGAAAAATTCTTTGTGCATTATATTTAGTCACTATTTTATATGCTCTTCACTCTTTTGATCTTCAATTCATATATGATTATATGCCAAAAATCATGTGAAATAGTTGTATCCTACAACTTGTCATATATGTAGAATGTCTAATGCTTGCTTGCTATGTGCTAAAAAATCTTAATTGCTATGAAATGATGGACTTGCTGCAAATTAACCACCAAAACAGAAACCCTCACATAATATTTTGAGAAAAATCAAATTTTGGAAAATCTGGAAAATGGCAGTAGGCGGCCCCCTTAATTCATAAAGGACGGCCCCTTTAATTTTAAGGGGATCGACCCCTAATTAAGGGGACCGGCCTAAACCATAACGGGTAAAACAATATGTTTTCTTTCCTTTTTGACCAAATACCCCCTAGACTTAGCTATTGTTTCTCTAAATTCACAAACATTTCTTGGATTTGATCCTTTAAATGTTCATTCTTCCTAATTTAAACCTTTCCTCCACTATAAATACATCCTCAACCATCGTCATCACAATCATCCTAACCAATGACATATCCTAACAAACCCATATCCAAACCATCAAGGGTAGCCAAAATGAGTGTGAAACCTATTTGGAGGAAGAACCTAAACCCTTGTAACACATCCAATGAGCTCAATGTAAGTTCACCTACACCAATGCCAAAACCACTCATTCCTTATCATGAACCATCTCAAGAAAACAATCATCCCAATCATGCATCACCAAATCCTTACATTAAGGACACTTTCACATCACTACAAGTTGTCTCACATCCTCCATTTCCCATCTCACCCATCAATTCACATGTTACTCACACTCAAGCTCCACCTCAAAGTGACAACCAAACTCAACACACACCACCTCTATCTCCAAGTAGAGAAAGCCTAGTTGATGACATTAATCAACTACAAGACCTATCAAATCTCTTAGTGATGCATCTCTCACAACAATAAAACAACATTTCCTCATTACCTTACTCTCCAAACCTACCACATACCCTTAACATTAACCAAGTTGAAACCCATGTTGGGTATTGCCTTTGTTGCATCTTCACCCAAAAACAATTCTTTGCTTTAAGTGAGGATATCAATTGGATTGAATTCCTCCTCACTCGACCTCATCCACCACCTAGAGTTCAAAGATATTACCCTTCTACAACCGCCTCTGCTCTAAACTCTCCGACCAAGTAATCTCATAATATGCCTCCAAATAATCGTCAAACCCTTTTGTGTCGCAAGCAAGTCAAAAATCCTTCTATGACTATTTAGGATTTTTTTATTTATTAATATGCTTCTAAAGCATATATGTTTTTCTTTATGTATGCTTGTGTGAAGTTCACACACATTGTCCTAAATGAATGAAGTATCTTTTGCTTTGATGTTTGCTTGCACTTGTCATATTTTTCCTTCCTTCTTGCTACATGTTAGAAATATTTGTATTGTTCTAACTCGTTTTTGTAGCCAAGAAACCATAGCTCGATTCCTTGGTGCCCTCGAACGAGGGGGAGCACACATCAAGGGGGAGCATTTATTCTGTCGATTTTACTAGCAATTCTTGACGATGCCTTTTTGATTCTATAAAAAGGGGAAGAAATGACATAAAACTCACTAAATACTTGTTTAAAAATAGATTTACATTTAATGAGTTTAAATTTTATAATCATCAAAAAGGGGGAGATTGTTGATAGAAATAATGCCTAAAAACATTATTAATATTTTTCACATCTTTACGTTTTGATAATCACAAAATATAAAAACGTTCAATGTAAAATTAAACGTAAACAAGTAATTAGTAGTAAATTTTCATTTCGAAAATTATATCACTTAAAGGTATGAATAAATAAATGCTTAATGCATTTTATGATCAAAGGAAATTTTTATTCAACCTCACACTTTTATAAAATGTTGTAAACATTTTTATAAACATTACAAAACATTTTCTACAATTAAAAGAAATGTTTTATTCAAAATAAACATTTTGAAATTCAAATTTTCGGACCTAAAACGGCTAGAAAGTTCCAGAAAATTCCCCCTACACAAAAGGACAAACTAGGGAGCGCCCAGTCTAGGGCGGCCCCCTTAAATACACGGGCGTACACAATAAAAGACAAACTTTTGGAGGCCCTCTCAATGCAAACCCCCATCTAAACTACCACCATTTCGGCCCCATAAAATTTAAGGCCGCACGTCCTATTTAAGGGACCGCCCATATGTAATCGCCTCCACCATTGTGTCATATTGATATAACTTTTCCCTACTATTTCCTCACCTTTTGCACTCATTTCTTTTTGTTTTCAAAACACCCACACACCTCAATTTAAAAACTCCTTGTTATAATCTATTCAAAAACTTTATTTCTAAGTGATCCAAGCTAATTCCTCCATTCAAGAGCAGAATACTTCCATCATCAATAGAAGAATTATTATTACACTTTGTGTGTTTGTTACAATCTTATGCATCCATATAATAACTTGTAAATCAATTTTAATCTGTAAATTGCTGTAGTTTGTTAATCTTGTGATTGTTGTTTAGTATAGTTAATCTTGGTGATCTTTCTATGTGGTTATTAGTGTGATTAAATAAGTGGCTTGGTAAGTTATGGTGTGAGAGAAAACTTTCAAGGTTGCGAAGTAAGTTTGTGTAGTCTTGATCAGTCTGAACAAGTACTGAGTAGATCAAGTTGTCTATTGCGTGAAATGTCTAGTAAGTCTGTGGAAGATTGCGGGTATCAACGCCTAACAAGATTATAACTCGAACTATCTATAACATCTAGTGTTGGAAATCAAATAAAAAAAGTGTGTATTTTGCTCCCCATAAGGACTTATTGATCATAGTTAAAAATACTCTCGATTTAGGTGCTCGAGATTGGAGTAGGGCAAACTACTCGTTACAACCACTATACATCCTCGCGTTATGGTTTGATTGTTCTTACTCTTATCGCTGTCTTACATATTTTCTTTCATACTATCCTATTTTTTAAGATATTATGGTTTCATATTGAATTTAGAAATTCTCATAAAGGTCAATCTGAAATTTTAAAAACACTTTAAAACATCTCTTGTCTTACATTATTTTTTCATACTATCCTATTGATTGTTTAGATAAGTATATTGTTCATATTGTGCAAGTGTTGAATTCACATAAAGTCGAATCTTGAATTTTTATAAACACTTTAAAACCTTAAATTAAAAAGTGGTAAACTATTCAACCTCCCCTTCTAGTTTTCCACAAGATTGAATGGAAACAAACTGGAAGGATCTTTACCACTATTGGACATAGATGGTTACCTACTGGAAGAACCTTTAGCTTGGTAGGAAATCAGTGCCCCCTTACAAAAATCACTCCTACCAATATAGTGCCTTCAGGGAATATAGTTCAAACATCAAGGATTCCGAATGTAAAACTTAGTGAGCGAACAAAAAGAAGATAAACATTGCTAAGAACTCCCTTTCTAAGGCCTACAATAATTGCATAGAGCATCCATTCAACGAGCATGATCTAGGCCTACCTCCTTATTCCAAAGTCCTAGCACCAAACTAGAACTTTGGATATCTAGGCGTAACCTAGGATTACTAACAACTTAGAACCCAATCAAAAGTTGGGGATCCAAATTTTTTTTAGTTTTCCATTTTTTCTTTGTTTCTTTTTGTGCAGATTGTAGAGATAGTTCTTTGGTACTTAGACTCTGGTTGTTCCAAACACATGACTGATAATGGGACAAGCTCATCAACTTTGTTTCCATGTTCATCGATACAGTCAGATTCGACAATGATCATTTTGTAGCTATTATGGGTTACAAAGATTTGCATATTTGGAATATATTTATTTCATGAGTATATTACGTTGAGGGACTTGGTCATAATTTATTCTCAGTTAGGCAGTTTTGTGATTCGGATCTTGAAGTAGCATTCAGAAAACACACTTGCTTTGTACGAAACTTGGAAGGTGTTGATTTACTATCAGGATCTCGAGGTAAAAATCTTTACACTATCTTATTGGAGGATATGATGAAGTCTTCACCAATCTGTCTATTATCCAAAGCCTCAAAAACAAAACCATGGTTATGGCATCGAAGGTTGTCACATTTAAACTTCAGTATTGTTAATCAGCTTGAAAAAGAAGGTCTTGTCAAAGGTTTGCCTAAGTTAAAATACACAAAGGATCACTTATATTCAACATGTTATTTGGGAAAAAGCAAGAAAGAAACACATAAACCTAAATCTGAGACAAGCATAAATGAAAGGCTTTAGATGATGCATATGGATCTTTGTGGACCAATAAGAGTGGAAGTATAAATGGGAAGAGATACATCTTGGTTATTATCGATGATTATTCAAGGTTTACATGGGTAAATTTTTTAAAAACCAAAGATGAGACTCTAGATGTCATAATCAATTTTTTAAAACAAGCACAAGTAAGTCTGCAAGCAACAGTTAGATATCTTCGTACACATAATGACACAAAATTTATTAATCAGACGTTGAGGTCGTACACGGAAGATGTTGGAATCACACATCAGACGTCAGTTGCAAAAACTCCACAACAGAATGGTGTCATTGAAAAACGGAATCGGACTTAGTAGAGGTTGCACGAACTATGCTTATCTTTTACAAATCTCCATTATTTATGTGGGTTGAAGCTGCTAATGCTTGTTACACCCATAACCGTTCCTTAATCCACACTCGATACAATAAAACACCATATGAACTGCTTCAAAACCGTAAACTAGATCTTAAGTTTCTTTATGTTTTTGGTGCACTGTGTTATCCAACCAATGACATTGAGCATCTTGGAAAACTGAAATCGAAGGCAGACATTGGTTATTCTCCATCAAACAAGGCTTATCGAATTTACAATAAGAGAACTCGACTGATAATGGAAACAATTCATGTACAGTTTGATGAACTAACCTAGATGGCTTCTAATCAATTCAGTTTAGGACCCGAGCCTCAACTTTTGACTTTTGGACAGATCAGTTCAAAACTCATTCCAAATCAGGCAGCTTCAACATCAGCTAAACCTCCCTCAAAGAACGATTTGGATCTTCTGTTTCAAACAATGTTTGATGAGTACTTCAAACCTTCACCAAGTTTTGTATCTCCAACTATTTCCGCTGCAACTCTATCACAAGATACAGTCGGGGAAACTTCTTCTACCACCATTGATCACGATGCCCCATTCTAAGTACTACACCAATCAATGAGGAAACAACAACTCTAATTCAGCCAAACAATGTTGAAGAGCAGAATCGAGAAAACGAAGATGCAAAGTTTGATAGTAACACTTTTACAAATCCTTTTGCACCATTTAAGACTAGTTCTGTTGAATCATCATCATCAAGGATAGTCGACTCATCAAACATGCATACTTTCAACAACCACTTTCTCACACCAAAAAATGGACTAGAGATCATTTGTTAGAGACAATCATTGGCAATCCATCTAAACCAGATTCTACAAGACGCCAACTTGCTACCGATGCCATGTGGTGTTACTCCCATTCATTTCTAACAAAAGTTGAGCCTATGAATAATAAAGAATCCATGAAAGAATCAAGTTGGATTGAAGTCATGCAAGAGGAGATTCATGAGTTTGACCAACTTGAAGTATGGGAGTTAGTACCAAGACCAGACAACACCATGCGCATTACTCTTAAGTGGATCTTTAATGTCACACCCCGTAAATTTCCAGGTCATCATCGTTGACTTTTCCGTGCATGAATTTGACTTTAACTAGTTATGTGGTTAATTTGACATAAAACCGGGAAGTTATCCCACGCGCACTGAAAAATATCTTTGAATGCACACCAAGTCTAGAATGAGGTTAATCTACTCATAACATATTATTATTTTTGAAACATATGCACCCGTAGCTAGACTAGAGTCCATAAGAATACTTTTAGCTTATGCTTGCGCACTAGACTTTAAGTTATACCAAATGGGGGAAGAGAAGAGTGGCTTCCTTAAACGGTTTTATCAATGATGAGGTTATACGTGGCACAACACGGGATTCAATACTTCGCAAACCTAATTATGTCTATAGACTTAAGAAAGCTCTTTCCAAAAGCTTGGTACGATCGATTAAAATCCTTTCTTATTAAACATGATTACTCCATGGGAATGGTAGATAAAACACTCTTCACTAAAAAGAAAAACTCCAACCTCATTATTGTCTAAATATATGTTGATGACATTATATTTGGATCAACTTGTCAAGAAATGTGTGATGACTTTGCCAAGATCATGCATGATGAGTTTGAAATGAGTATGAGGTGGGAACTAAATTTTTCTTAAGATTACAAATAAAACAATTAGATGATGGAATATTTTTTAATCAATCAAAATATATTAAGGAAATACTTAAGAAATTTAGACTAGAAGACTCTAAGCCAATAATAACCCCTATGTCTACGGAAACCAAACTCACGAGAGACGAGAATGGTGAGTCCGTAAAAATACCAAATATAAAGGTATGATTAGGTATTTATTTAACTTAACGGGCGCAAAATATTTAAGACCGATCTTATGTTTAGTGTTTGCCTTTGTTGCATGCTTTCAAGAGGATCCCAAAACCTCTCACCTAGAAGCGATTAAACGTATCTTCCGATACATTAAAGGCACTATGCATTTAGGATTATGGTATCCTAAGGGATCCGACATAGAAACAATAGTGTATGTGGATTCGGATCATGCGGGAGATTATGTAGATCACAAGAGCACTAGTGGTGTTTGCACGTTTATGGGATGTTGTCTAACATCTTGGTTTTCAAAGAAGCAAACTGCTCTTGTCATCTCCACAGCCGAAGCGGAATATGTAAGCGTTGGAAAGGCATGTCAACAAGATGTATGGATGAAACAAGCTCTCATAGACTATGGCATTTAGTTAGATAACATTCCAATAATGTGTGATAACAAAGGGGCTATAGACTTAAGTAAGAATCCTGTTCAACACTCACGAACAAAACACATTGAGATTCGTCATCACTTCCTTCGCGATAATGTTCAAAAAGAAAATCTCTATAGAAAAGGTCACATCGGAAGACAACATAGCCGATATTCTAACTAAACC
Source organism: Tanacetum coccineum (assembly GCA_026074375.1). Taxonomy (NCBI): domain Eukaryota; kingdom Viridiplantae; phylum Streptophyta; class Magnoliopsida; order Asterales; family Asteraceae; genus Tanacetum; species Tanacetum coccineum. The sequence continues at coordinate 15,799 of BQNB010035545.1, forward strand.
ACTTAAACGTGAGCCATTTAACCACTTACGTCTAGGCCTAGGAATGATGAAACAAATCGATTAAGTTTTCGGCATAATAAAGAAGTGATAAATCATCAATAAACTGTTTGTCAAAAATCTGTTTTTTTATTATATATTTTCACCGGGTGTAATCTCTTTACTCAAAAATATATATAATGATAATAAATAAATAAATCAGTGTACTCTTAACAAGTATGTTATAAATGTCATAAAAATGATATGTATGTCATGTGCATTTACATTTACGATTATTACGTAAATATTATTTTTACATTAGATTTCGAGCATGTATCGAAAATTATGGAAGATCCGAGAAAAACGTGAAGACTCAAGCCCATTAGACCCAAAATTATAGGCCCAACAGGCTCAAGCCTTATTATTTGTTATATATCAATTGGCCCATCTAAGCCCATAGACATACAAAGGCGTAATTTAAACCCATAAAAAATGTTATTATACCTAGTAAAGGAGACAACATCACAACAACAAGAACAACCGCACCTCATCTTGAGGTCGGTTCATCACCCACACTTCTTAAACCACAAAAATCAATATACTCCATCAATCTTTTATTATTCATTTTTATAAGTATTAGTTAGTGGTAAGAGTAGATGTCAAAAAGTGATTAGTAATTTTGGGTCACAGCTATTATGCTTGAGATAAATGTGGTACTCAGTCACATTCCAGTGTACGTAACTGTTTTTTTGGTGTAATATATTTTACCGGGGAATGCTCCCCTTTACCCAAAAAAAAAATTTTGGGTCACAGCCAACACACCCTTTGTGGGTGTCAGTTCAACAACAACCACAAATTATCATTTATCTTGTAATTTTTATTTTAGATCTATTTTGTTAGTAGAACCTTTCTTTTACGTCATTGTTTTTAGTTATAACCTTTTATTTTAACATTTAGCTAATAACATGTATCTTGTTTACTAGTGTCAATATTTTTTTAGTCTATTTTGTTTAGTTTGTCAAATCTTGAAACGTTTTTATCTAGTATTATAGTGTTGGCAGTAGTCTATGGTAGTTAATGAACTGTTGATCATTATTACAAAGAGACCAGTGGATAATTAGTGGGTTAATAATGAAGTTTAAAGAGATGGGTTTAGAGCTTATAGAATGGGTCTCATTTCTTCTCGTCAACTTTGTACTTTTGATCTCGATTGGTCGCGTTTAGGAACTGGTTCCACGTTTATACTTGTTGATTATTCTCGAATTACTATTTTAGGTAAGGTGAGTTCATAGCCTCACGTTTTACTTGTTTTACTTTACAACTTTTGGGGGTGAAAACATGATCGTTTACAAACTCAGTTACTTGATTGATATCACACTATTTCTACTTATGGATTTAAGTATTTAAAGCTGTTTATGAATACAATGGTTATTTTTTCATTGGACACAAGTGTTTTTAGTTATCATCTCCTGTTTATGTGTTGCATAAGTAGCAATTAGACCACTCTCTTGCTCGAAACTATCATGAACCGTTAATTATGGTATAACCAATTGGATTGGTCTTAGTAAGCGTGAATGTTATAAATAGATCTATTGGGACTAATTATCCCTATCCGGGTGAGTAGCGCTCACTACCCACGGGGCTCCCGATAAACGGATACATATCATGTCAAATCTCTTTAGGTGTGTCTTGGTTAGACACCGGTAGGGCAGAATCATTATCTATCATATTGCGTCCATCAGTAAATTAGCTTTGATGTCATGAGCTTAGCGCAATTGTAAATACTTTTGTGAAGTTGTATGTGTTACAGCAGTTCACATGTTACTAAATCTTGTAGTCCGTACTACTTTTGTTAAACATTTCTGATTACTAAATACTTTTCATGATACTGTGAGTGAAGCAGTATTCACTAAACATTTTTTATTCTTGCAATGGCTTTACTTAAACCTATGAATTCACCAACTTTATGTTGACCGTTTTCGCATGTTTTTCTCAGGTGTTTAGCTTTGGACTTCTTGACGTGCTATGTGTAGTTTACGTTTAATATGATACCATTTACCAAGACTTTATTTCTCATTCATACTCGTTGTCTTTTGAAAACCAAATTATGCTTCCGCTACATTTTACTTACGCTTCCGCAAATATTTACTTTCCTTTGAATCTTGTAAAACTTATCTATTTTTAAGCAATGCAATGAGTTATGATTTTTAGAACGTCCATTTAGAGGTCGTTCTCTCATAGCTTGTGCAAAGGTACTCATGAAGTAACGCTCCCGGACATATTTCCGCTGCGACCCATTTTTGAGGTGTTACAGATTGGTATTCAGAGCCAAGGTTATAGCGAACCAGGTAGAATGTTAGGTCTGGTCTATAACCAGTAAGTGATCCTTACGTGATTTTAATCCTTATCTATACATGCCTTATCTTTGCCTATATGTTCATTGACGTTTACCTTACGTTTATTTTGCCTTGCGTAAGTTTCACGTTGGTTTTATATAAAAATTATTTATTATTTATATAAACACTAGAAGTTTCCCCTAAGACATTGTGAATTGCACAATGGTCTCGTTTATTTCTAAGACATCGTGAGTTGCACAATGGTCTCTAAACGTGTCTCAAGACATTGTTAACGATACAATGGTCTTTAAAACTTCTCATGATTTTCTCATAATACCAGTTTTGATGATATTAAAACTCGATATAGTTTGTTGATTCCATTTGTTATCGTACTATTAGACTCCAAGTTTGAACACCCGTCTCATATGGTTAAAACACGTACGTCATCACGTAACCCACCACATAGAAACATGCTGACTAATTGGAATGCGACTAATAGCTTGTCATCTTATAACGTGCGGCCTTGGAATGCCTACTTCTAGCACACGTCTCATTCCTTTTCTTTACTTCTTGTGATTTTGGAAAATTATATCGGCAAGAAAACAACTTCTAAGTTCGGCAGATACCAACGACTCATAACCCAACGTATGGCTAGCATGCTCTTTCGCCTTGAGCGGAACGAAATCCGAGATGCCGAGAACAAATCATGCCTAAAGACCCTCGAGACAGACTACGCTAATGAAGGTCACACCTACCGATTGGAACATCATTGTGTACGACACAACCAGCAACCCCACTCCGAAGAGAGAATCTCGAACATCATAGCTAATGATATTTTTTTATTTACAACGTTTCTTTGAAAACTATCGATGTATATATTTCTACTCTATTTAATAATTAAATGTTTGTATAATTAATTTCACATATCTCATTTTAACATCCTTGTTGATAGAATAATACCTAAAAATATTATTAATATTTTTCACATCTTTACGTTTTGATAATCACAAAATATAAAAACGTTCAATGTAAAATTAAACGTAAACAAGTAATTAGTAGTAAATTTTCATTTCGAAAATTATATCACTTAAAGGTATGAATAAATAAATGCTTAATACATTTTATGATCAAAGGAAATTTTTATTCAACCTCTCACTTTTATAAAATGTTGTAAACATTTTTATAAACATTACAAAATATTTTCTACAATTAAAAGAAATGTTTTATTTAAAATAAACATTTTGAAATTCAAATTTTCAGACCTAAAACGGCTAGAAAAGTTTCAGAAAATTCTCCCTACAAAAAAGACAAACTAGGGAGCCCCTAGTCTAGGGCTGCCCCCTTAAATACACGGGCGGCCCCTTAATTTTAAGGGGACCGCCCACCTATTTAAGGGGATCGCCCATAGACTGACGCTCCTCTAGATTGTCCTATAAATACTGGACTTTTCCCCACTATTTTCTCATCTTTTGCACTCATTCTTTCTGATCTAAAACAACCCACACATCTCCTTAAAATCCTTTGATCATCTAATCATAAAGCTTTGTTTCCAAGTGATCCAAGCTCAATTTCTCAAGTGCAAGAGAAGAATACTTTCATCATCAAGTGAAGAAGTATTACACCTTTGTGTGTTGTTGCAATCTTATTGCATCCATATCATAACTTGTAAATCATTTGTAAATCTTGTAAAGTTGTGTAGTTGTTAGCTAGAATCTTGGCGATCTTTGTAATGTAATTAGATCGTGGTGATCTAACAAGTAGTGTTAGATAGTTGTGATATAAAGTAGTGTGTGAAGTGAAGTCTTGAAGTTGTGAAGAAGCTTAAAGTTGGTGGAAGAAGTTGTGAAGTTGTGAAGTTGTATAGTTGTGAAGTTGTGTTGTGAAGTCGTGTAAGTAGTGAAGAAGTTGTGAAGTCATGATAGATTGGTTCTAGCTAAGATTAGAACTCGACATCTAGCTTAGTATCAGAAATTGATATAAAGCAAAACGTTTGTGTACGGTTTTCTCCGCCTAAAGGGAGCTTGTTGATATAGTGAAGAAAACTCTCGAGTTAGGTGCTCAAGGGAGTGGAGTAGTGCGATAGGTAACTCTCGTTACCAAACCAAATACCGACTATAAATCCTCTGCGTTGTGTTTTGATTGTTCTACTTTAATGCTCTTGTCCTTGCATTATTTTCTCATCGATCTTAATTGTTTAGATAAGTATATTGTTTATATTGCGCAAGTGTTGAATTCACATAAAGTCGAATCTAGAATTTTTACAAACACTTTAAAACCTTAAATTAAAAAGCGGTAAACTATTCAACCCCCCTTCTAGTTTTCCACAATTGGTATCAAGAGCCACGCTAAACAAGAATTTTAAAATAAATTGTATTTTAAAACTTGAATCGATCTATGGAATCGAAAAAATATTTAGAAGGGCAATCTATGCAAAGACCACCACTATTTGAAAGTGATGGATTTATTTATTGGAAAAATAGATTCAAAACTTATGTGAAGTCAAAAGATCTAGATCTTTGGCATGTTATTACCGATGGTGATTTTTCTCCTATTCAAAATAATCCCGAAACTAAAAAGGATGAAGTTGTACCTTTTCATAAACAAAACGATGATCTTAAAAAGAAACTTGCAAAAAATAATGAAGCTAAAATGGTAATTTATAATGCCTTGCCACGTAAAGAATACGAAAGAATTTTTATGTGTCAACCCGCAAAAGAAATTTGGGATACTTTATTAATCCTGAATCGCTATCCGTGACTAGTCTATCATAAATCCGAGAAATTTATATGTTCTGATCTAGAAATGTTATATGGTGTAGGTTAGTATATGTTTTATTTTTATTTTGATTTTGATTTTTTTTGTGTAGTTGATTTTTTGGTTGGTTGTTATTTTAAAATGATAGTTTTTGATTTTTTGTTATACTGAAAATTGAGCGCGACACTACATTTATACTCACAAATTTTTTTGGGGTGTATGGGGAAGATTATGAATGTTGTGACCAAGCGCACTAAGTATTTGTTGAGGAGGATTATTGTGTATATTGGGTGGTGGAAAATTTTTATGTTTTTGCTAAATTTAACACTATTATTACTAGTCTAAAAGCATTTGATGAAGGTTTTTCTAGCAAGAATTGTGTTAGGAAATTTCTTAGGGCATTACATCCTAAATGGGGAGCAAAAGTCACGGCGATTGAAGAATCAAAGAATCTAACAACTCTATCACTTGACGAACTCATTGGAAATTTGAAGGTTTATGAAGAAGTAATTAAGAAAGATTCTGAAACCGTCAAAAGCAAAAGAGAACAAAGTAGATCTATTGCCTTGAAAGCTAGAAAGGAATCTAGTGATGATGATAGCTCAACCTCCGATAGTGAAGATGAAGAATACGCCATGGTCGTAAGAGACTTCAAGAAATTCTTCAAAAGAAGAGGACGATTCGTAAGACAACCACATGAAGAAAGAAAATCATTCCAAAGAAATAAAGACGATAAAAATGGCAAAGGCGAAAGAAAATGATTTAAGTGTGGAGATCCAAATCATCTCATCGGAGAATGTCCGAAACTATCAAAATATCAAAATCAAAAGGCGTTTGTTGGAGGATCTTGGAGTGATAGCGACAAAGATAAAGAGGAGAAGACAAAGGACGAAAAGTGTCTTATGGCTAAAGCTTCCAATGAGGTACTTTCCGAAACCGAATACTTTAGTGATGACCAATCATCATTAGACGAAAATGACTTAGATAGTGAATATAGTAGACTATGCAAAATAGGACTAAAAGTCATGGCTAAAAATAAAACTCTAAAACAAGCTAAAATAGAATTAGAGAATGAAGCACTAGAATTAAAAGATAAATTATCTAGGTTAGAAAAAGGTAAGGAAGTAAATGAAGAATGCAAATTATATCAAGACCTTAAGTTTGAAAATAAGAAACTTAGAAAAGAAATATCCAGGCTAAATCAATTTAATGATAGTAGCACTCACTTAAGAAAATAATAAGTTCTCAAAAACCTTCCGGAGATAAATCCGGTTTAGGATTTAATTTACCAAAGGGTCACCTAGCGAAACCAAACAAGTAAATTTTGTAAGAGCTCAAGAAGTCGAGTCGAAAGAAAAATTGATAGAATCAAACCCAAACTCAAAACCAAAATTTATACTTATAAACAATACTAAAATTCCTATTGCAAGTGATGATGAGGTAAAACGTTTTTACAAACCTTCCTTAAAACCCGGAGTCGGATTTACTAAACCCACAATGAGGTCTAAAACACCTCCTCCGAGAAGAAAGGAAAACTCTCATCCTCGTTCCAAAACACCTCAACCTAGGAGAGACCAAGGTAGACCAAATTACTCTAACACTAATCACACAATGTGGAATCATCCACACCAACCAAGCTTTACTCAATGTGGAAGATGTTCACCGTGCATGTGTCCGAATCAAATGCAAAACATGTTCGGAAACAATAACTTCGGACCCATGAAACGATGGGGACCAAATGGCTAAATCATCATATCTTCCGAGGTTAATCATCTACAAGCATCCTTTGGCTTTCGTCAAACAAATTGAAGAACTCATATAGGATTTCCATAAATCCTCATCCTTAAAGCTTGCTACCTTGAAGATTTTAAAGTAATTTCTCTTGAAGGCTAAGGTACGTCTCACTCTCTAATTACGTAAATTATAGATTGGTATATGATATACTTAGTATTAGTGATAGTTAGGAAATATGGTAGTCACTAGAAATGCCATTTGTTGGCTTTCTAGTTTTTAAAAGAATTTGTTCATTAGGAACCATTCTTTCACATGGATTATCCATGAACCACTATAAAATGGAAATCTTCTATGGCCACGAACTCACGTAGACGAAGAAAAATGAGTTAGTGGATAATAATTAACATAGAAGTAGGATTAGTTTTGCATCGGAAAAGTCTTAAACCACTATGGATGAAACAAACTCCCTTCCACCTCGACGCTCGCCTCAACTACGTCTATCAAAATCGCCTTGTTGAAGTCTTAACTCCATTCCAATCTCTCATCCTCCACAATATCTACTCTTTCCCATTTCAAAACGTATCAATTAATTTTTTCGTTCGAAGAAATTAATTCATCATGTTCGCAAGAAGTCTAGTCACCAAATCATCTTATGTATTGACATCCTGATTATCTCGTCCGAGATAGTCAAAGAAACTTTTTAATTAAACAAAGAGTTAATTAAAAATTGTCAATATTCATTCTCACAAAACTAGCCAAAAATCAAAGAATTTTTTTTTCTTTCAGGTGGCAGCCCCTTAAAATTAAGGGGACCAGCCGTGTAAAAAGGGTGGCCCCCTTAATTAATTAAGGGGCCCGCCTATCTGCGAAACCAAACACCCCTTTACAGTCGAATTTTATACCAAACATCACTTTTCTCTCTTCCCTCTTCTCCTACTCGCTGTGACGAAAATACCATCACTGTTACCATCAAACTCAAAATCTCAAATCTTCTAATTAACCAAAATTCGCAAAGGGCTTTCACTAACAAGTCAAACACAAATATTTCTTGTAAGTTATTTCCACCTTCTTTTGTTTGATTCATCCAATTTTGTTCTTAATCAATTTGGGGGTTTTTTATTATTGTTATATTTCTTGATTTAGTCTAGGATTTCCATAACTATAATGATTCCCCTAGTCTTAGGAACACTACAACCTTGATAGAATTGAATCAAAACACTTATTGAGTCAAAATTTTAAGAACATGTATACTTATGAACATATGACCGAATTTTTGCATATATGTATTTTTAAAACTTACACATTGTTGATTAATGCCAAAACATGTTAAAAATAATCAAGTATTGATTATCCAAACACACACACACACACACACACACACACACACACACACACACACACACACACACACACACATATATATATATATATATTTCAAATCAATGAGTAGAATTTTATAAAAATAAAAGAGTGTTTGGTTCATCTCCTAGGATGATTGTTTAGAGTCGAGATGGCCATTACTACACTTTTATCACGTATATAAACACATAACAAACTAGTGTGAGTCATCAAAATATATAATTCATATATATTTTGACATATTAGACAAGATTTCTACCTATAAGGGAGCGTTTGACTTATCACGAATTAATAAAAAATTTGAGTCAAAATAAGTACTTTATTAGTGATAAGCCAATTGCAAACAAACTCACATGAATTGACGAAATATACAATCTAATGTATACATTTGTCAGTACTTAAAGTTGAGTTAAAAATAAACTAAGGAACATAAAAAATTACTTCTTAGGTTTTTTTTAGTCAAAGTAATTTTGGTTCCACATATAGTATTTTTCTTACATACTCTTTTTATTGCATTTTTTTGACATTGTTGTTGACTTGTTTAGGTGACAAAAATACCGAAAGCTACTACCACCGATATATCTCTCACTAAATCCTACATCCCAAAAGTATCCAAAATTCCCCGCATCTCCTCTACTATTGCTCAATTCTACAAACCTATTGAAAACCGCAACATTCATGAAAGTCGTGTTGTTGATCAAGCCTACTACAAATCCAACAATATCGAGCGTCTCTTTACTAACATTCGCTTCAATTGTCCCTTTCAAATCAAAAAACTGATAGTTCCGAGATTTATTCTAGACTTCTATAGTCAAGTCATGGTACAAACCGATGACTATGGCTATGTTGTCATCCTTTTATGATTCAACACGAATTCATAACTCTTGCTCTCGCTTAATTCGGTCAAATCCTCAAAATTTCATACAATGGTCAAGTCGTTTTTACAAACGAGTAGGACCTTGCATCTCTTGAATATTCTCAAGAAACCGAGGGACCATATTGCACCTATCTTCTTACTCCCGACGACATTCATAGATTTTTTGAATTGGAACGTGTCGTGGTAGACCGTACCATTAAAAGTCAAACAGTTGCTCTCAATCCAAATCAATTTCTCACCAAAGAACTAAGCCCCAACATGAACCAATGGGAAGAACTCATTCGAGAGAATGTGTTCGGACTAGGAGGACATTGGGACCGTCTCCTCGCTTGCCTTGCTCACATGTTGTATTGTGTTGTTGCCGAAGAACAATACAATCTTTCTTATTTCTTTGTCAAAAGAATTAAATGTGTCAGATCTACTCCAACCGCAAATCTTCCATATGGCATGTTTTTAACTCGTCTTTATCGATACATCATGGAAATGTATCCTCATCTTAAAAATGGCACCTATGACATTGTTGAGCGAGTCATGCATCCTCTTGCCCTAAGACAAACTCGACGACCTCAAAGTGATTATGGCAAGGCACGTCGTTTAATCTCTTCTTCATCCCTTGATTATCAAGGCACGTCAGCTCACCAACACGATGATGATGATGATGATGATGTCGAAACTTCTAGAGCAAGTACTCCATCTCCTACCACCTATATTAACTCTCTTCATCCAATTGACTACCAAAACTACCAAATACCTTCCTCTTCCGAACAAACCGATGAAACTCTCTTTGCACGACAAACCACATTGCTCAACCAAACACAACGAATGCATAAGGAGATGCACGAAGGGTTCAAATCATTTGGAAAGGTACTAAAAGGAGTGTTTAGCAAGAAGAAGAAGTGAAGACATAGGAGAGAAATTAGCTAGATAGCTAAATGGTGTTTAAGACAATTTTTAACTTGATTATGTGTATGTTCTAAACAACTCGTGTGGTGATTATCTGATTTATTCAGAAAGACTTGGGTGTTGGTTATCTTTAGATACTTGTTTGCTATGATAATTTAAACCTTTGGTTGTTTTATTTAATCGACTACTTATGCTACTTTGGTTTCATGATTTGATGTGTTTATTACACGTTATATGATTAAATGTGCTCATAAAACTCTATAGGGCTTGCTGCAAATAAACCACCAAAATAAAAATACTCTCAAAAAAATCTAAGAAAAATCGTTTTTATATGAAAAATGGAAACCAGCAAAGGGTGGCCCCCTTAATTCATATCGTTATTCATATTGGGGCGCCCCCTTTATCTTAAGGGACCGTCCCCTAAATTAAGGGGACCGCACCGAGCAAATCCACGGGTAAACATGTATTTTTTCCCTCGTTTTGGAAAACATTTTGACCTAGGCTCACATAATTTTGCAACTGATTGCACGAATCATGAATTTAGAATAAAGTAATATAGGTAAATATATTGAAAGTTGGTATTAAAAATTTCAAGTAAATGTTTTACAAGATATTTGTTAATGATACTTTTACATTTTACTTATGATGGATATTAAAGTTGAAAATGAAATGACAGCATATTTGCTTTTACAGGTAAATGGAATAATTTGTAAATTTAATGAAACATCATATCCATCCAAAACAATGGTGTGGGTGGGGTACCCATGAGGACATAAAAACTCTACACCCAAACTTCAACTCTCTTTCACATAGTGCTCCTAATGCTACCCTGTACACAAAAACACCATCAACCAAAGATACTTCCTCATCCTTAATTGACTACATACCCAAATCACCAACCTTATCAACATCACTTTCACCCAATGGTTACTTGAACTCACCAACATATCCTCTTCCAAGAGTTTCTCCACCGCCTCCAACTTAAGAAAATGCATCAATGGACATCACTCTCACCCTTTCACCAATTACCCCACTTGATGTCCAATTTGATACTCCATCACCTTCACCACCTATCTTTGGTCATCTCATTCCTTGGAACCTTCTTGAGCACTGAGATTCCATTTTGTGTCGCATGTCATAAAATTGTACCTCAATATTTGGATTGAGAGATGAACTCTAAGATATGTTTCTATATCTTGAAACATATGCTCTCAAACTACCAAGAACCATCATCCCACCACCTCCATCATCTTCCTAAACTAAACATACTCTATGTTTAGTTTCTCAAATAATTGTTACATCCCACCAGTTTGCAAGCAAAGTTCTCTATGGAGCTTTACGATTATAAGACTTTTGTTGTTTTAAAAATTTCATGTAGTTAGCATGTTATTTTTTTCCTTAGCATGCATGATATGGGTTCACACACTATTTTTACTTTTAATGGATGATAATTGTTGGTTGCATTATTATTATGCCATATTTTTCCTTCTTGCTACATGTTAGAAATATTTGTAAATTGTTTCTAACTCTCATTTTCGTCCAAAAACCATAAGCTTGATTTTTGAATTCCTTTGGTGCCCTTGAACGAGGGGAACACACATCAAGGGGAGCATTTTCGTTGATTTTACTAGCAATTCTCGACGATACCTTTTTGATTCTACAAAAAGGGGGAGAAATGACATAAAACTCACTAAATACTTGTTTAAAAATAATTTTACATTTAATGAGTTTAAATTTTGTAATCATCAAAAATGGGGAGATTGTTGATAGAAATAATGCCTAAAAACATTATTAATATTTTTCACATCTTTACGTTTTGATAATCACAAAATATAAAAACGTTCAATGTAAAATTAAACGTAAACAAGTAATTAGTAGTAAATTTTCATTTCGAAAATTATATCACTTAAAGGTATGAATAAATAAATGCTTAATGCATTTTATGATCAAAAGAAATTTTTATTCAACCTCTCACTTTTATAAAATATTGTAAACATTTTTATAAACATTACAAAACATTTTCTACAATTAAAAAAATTGTTTTATTCAAAATAAACATTTTGAAATTCAAATTTTCGGACCTAAAACGACTAGAAAGTTCCAGAAAATTCCCCCTACACAAAAGGACAAACTGGGGAGCGCCTAGTCTAGGGCGGCCCCCTTAAATACACGGGCGGCCCCCTTATCTTTAAGGGGACCACCCACCTATTTAAGGGGACCGCCCATAGGTAGACGCTCTTCTAGAATGTCCTATAAATACTAGACTTTCCCTACTGTTTTCTCACCTTTCGTACTCATTCTTTCTGATCAAAAACAGCCCACACATCTCATTAAAATTCTTTGATCATTTAATCATAAAGCTTTATTTTCAAGTGATCCAAGCTCAATTCCTCAAGTGCAAGAGAAGAATACTTCCATCATCAAGTGAAGAAGTATTACACCTCAAGTGTGTATTGCAATCTTGTTGCATCCATATCATAACTTGTAAATCATTTGTATATATAGTAGATAGATCTTGGTGATTGTTGTAAGTATAGTTAAATCTTAGTGATTCATCCAAGTTGTGATAGTTAGGTGTGAAAGTTGAAGTGAAGTAGTGAAGTAGCGTGGTGAAGAATACTAAGGCGTGAAGAAGTTGTGTAGTTGTGAAGTTGTGTTGTGAAGTGGTGAAAGTAGTGAAGAAGTTGTGAAGTCATGATAGATTGGTTCTAACTAAGATTAGAACTTGACATCTAGCTCAGTGTCGGAAATTGATATAAGTGAAAGTTGTGTACGGTTTTCTCCGCCATAAGAGAGTTTGTTGACACAGTGAAGAAAACTCTCGAGTTAGGTGCTCGAGCAGTGGAGTAAGGCGAAGAGGTAGCATCCTCGACATATTGTTTCTTTGATATGTCTCTTTCACCTATTCGTATTTGGTCTCTCATTTGCATCAATTAATCATCCAGATGGCTCTCTATATTCTTCTGGTTCATGATCTATTAGAACAAATGAATCTCTATATTCATTTTGTTGATCAAATAATTCTTTACGTTTGTTTCCTTTGACTGTTTCTACATTTGTTCGTATATTCTTGATACTTTATGATCTATGGTTTTATTATTTTTGCTACTTGAAAATCATTTATAAAGCTTATAAATGTGATTGTTATTATTTTATCTTTGCGAAGTTTTGTTCATATTAAGTTAGATTCTTCTTTTCATGAAATTTGGTTCGAAAATTCATTCGTTTACATTGATCAATGGTCATTTGCTTCCCTTTTATAAATATATCTAATCGATTCTCTTAGCATTCTTTGTTCATAATCATTATACTCGAATAATAAATTATTAAACTCGATATAACCTCTTTACACTTGCAACTACTCCTTTTGGAGATTAGTATTCTTTCTTTAGGTTCCTTCATTCACATTTATTATTTTATTCTTCGATCTTGATACATAATGTTAATTGATATGTACTTCTTGGATCATTAGTACAACTTGTTAACTCTCGGTATTTGTATGTCTTATTATCAGTACAGATATTCTATCCTTTCTTTAAGGATTCTCATAACATTTAATCCGTACATACATGCACATTGCAGACATTTTATATTATGTCTTTCGTTTTATTTGGTATTCATGTTGAGTATTCGTTGGCTATCTTATTTGATTATTTTATTGAACCCCTCAAAACGTTTTGACATATAACCTACACTGGAGAATTGGATACATCACCTATGCAGTACAAGGTGCATTGTGATTATCGACCACGAGAGTGAGAAAACTATACCGACTATGGAGGATACACTATGAGCTCGACCGCAAAAGCAATTGGAACACTAATCTACGTTCAATAGGGTTTTCTTATAATGACAGTTACCGTACTAGCAACAAGCTCGCACCGGTCGAGACACTTTACGACCAGAGTATCAATAACCCACCTGCTGGACCAAGGTTGGGGTAGTCAGCTCGCGAGCTCCGAAACTTCACCGTGAAACGACTAAGAAGACCATTAAGATACGCAACAAAAAATAGGCTGCTCTTAATCGCTGATAGAGTTTCCCAGATGTGAGGATACGTTTTGACAGACGGGGAAAGCTGAACCCACGTTATATTGGACCTTTCAAGATTCATGTCAAAATTGAAACCGTTTCCTACTGACTCGAACTTTCAGAACAATTGAGCCTTGTTAGTAGTACATTTCACATGTCAAACCTGAAGAAATGCTTATCCAACAAAACACTTGATATTCCCTTGGATGAAATTCAAATCGATGACGAGCTCCACTTCATTAAAGAACAAGTTGAAATTATAGACTGTGAGGTCAAACGTCTAAAGCAGAGTTGTATACCTATTTTCAAGGTTCAGTGGAACTCGAGAAGGGGACCCAAGTTCACTTGGGAATGTGAAGATCAATTTCGAAAGAAATATCCACATTTGTTTTGAAAATCTGTAACTGCGCCGATTATCACGACTTGAGCTTTGCGGACAAAGCTCTTTTAACAGGGAAAGGATGTCGCACCCCGTAAATTTTTAGGTCATCATCGTTGACTTTTCCGTGCATTAATTTGACTTTAACTAGTTACATGGTTAATTTGACATAAAACCGGGAAGTTATCTCGCGCACACTGAAAAATGTCTTTGAATGCACACCAAGTCTAGAATGAGGTTAATCTACTCATAACATATTATTATTTTACTTTAAACATTACTATTATTATTTTTTTATTATATATTTTCACCGGGTGTAATCTCTTTACTCAAGAAAATATATAATGATAATAAATAAATCAGTGTACTCTTAACAAGTATGTTATAAATGTCATAAAAATGATATGTATGTCATGTGCATTTACATTTACGATTATTACGTAAATGTTATTTTTACATTAGATTTCGAGCATGTATCGAAAATTATGGAAGATCCAAGAAAAACGTAAAGACTCAAGCCCATTGGACCCAAAATTATAGGCCCAACAGGCTCAAGCCTTATTATTTGTTATATACCAATTGGCCCATCTAAGCCCATAGACATACAAATGCCTAATTTAAACCCATAAAAAGAATGTTATTATACCTAGTAAAGGAGACAACATCACAACAACAAGAACAGCCGCACCTCATCTTGAGGTCGGTTCATCACCCACACTTCTTAAATCACAAAAATCAATATACTCCATCAATCTTTTATTATTCATTTTTATTAGTATTAGTTAGTGGTAAGAGTAGATGTCAAAAAGTGATTAGAAATTTTGGGTCACAGCCGACACACCCTTTGTGGGTGTCGGTTTAACAACAACAACCTCAAATTATCATTTATCTTGTAATTTTTATTTTAGATCTATTTTGTTAGTCAATTATTTTTGCAATAGCTTAGAACTTTAATCCTCTTTTCGGTACGAGAATGTAGGATGAAACCATTTCAGTTTTTCATGTAATTTTTGATTTCTTTTGTTAATGAATCAAGAACCTTTCTTTTACGTCATTGTTTTTAGTTATAACCATAAATTGAAAACCTTTTATTTTAACATTTAGCTAATAACATGTATCTTGTTTACTAGTGTCAATATTTTTTTAGTCTATTTTGTTTAGTTTGTCAAAGCTTGAAACGTTTTTATCTAGTATTATAGTGTTGGTTTTAGTCTAGTAGTCTATGGTAGTTAATGAACTGTTGATCATTATTACAAAGAGATCAGTGGATAATTAGTGGGTTAATAATGAAGTTTAAAGAGATGGGTTTAGAGCTTATAGAATGGGTCTTATTTCTTCTCGTCAACTTTGCACTTTTGATCTCGATTGGTCGCGTTTAGGAACTGGTTCCACGTTTATACTTGTTCATTATTCTTGATTATTCTCGAATCACTACTTTGCGTAAGGTGAGTTCATAGCCCCACGTTTTACTTGTTTTACTTTACAACTTTTGGGTGCGAACATGCTCGTTTACAAACTCGTTACTTGATTGATATCACACTCTTTATACTTATGGATTTAAGTATTTAAAGCTGTTTATGAATACAATGGTTATTTCTTCATTGGACACAAGTGTTTTCAGTTATCATCTCCTGTTTATGTGTTGCATAAGTAGCAATTAGACCACTCTCTTGCCCGAAACTATCATGAACCGTTAATTATGGTATAACCAATTGGATTGGTCTTAGTAAGTGTGAATGTTATAAATAGATCTATTGGGACTAATTATCCATATTCGGGTGAGTAGCGCTCACTACCCACAGGGCTCCCTATAAACGGATACATAACATGTCAAATCTCTTTGGGTATCTTGGTCAGACACCGGTAGGGCAAAATCATTATCTATCATATTGCGTCCATCAGTAAATTAGCTTTGATGTCATGAGCTTAGCGCAATTATAAATACTTTTGTGAAGTTGTATGTGTTACAGCAGTTCACACGTTACTAAATCTTGTGGTCCGCACTACTTTTGTTAAACATTTCTGATTACTAAATACTTTTCATGATACTGTGAGTGAAGCAATATTCACTAAACATTTTTTATTCTTGCAATGGCTTTACTTAAACCTATGAATTCACCAACTTTATGTTGACCGTTTTAGCATGTTTTTCTCAGGTGTTTAGCTTTGGACTTCTTGACATGCTATGTGTAGTCTACGTTCAATATGATACCATTTACCAAGACTTTATTTCTCATTCATACTCGTTGTCTTTTGAAAACCAAATTATGCTTCCGCTACATTTTACTTACGCTTCCGCAAATGTTTACTTTCCTTTGAATCTTGTAAAACTTATCTATTTTTAAGCAATGCAACGAGTTATGATTTTTAGAATGTCCATTTAGAGGTCGTTCTCTCATAGCTTGTGCAAAGGTACTTATGAAGTAACGCTCCTGGACATATTTCCGCTGCGACCCATTTTGGAGGTGTTACATTTAAGGTCAAATTAGATGGATATGTGGGTGTGTTAAATAATAATGGTAGGTTAGTAGCAAATAGTTACCGTCAAGAAGAAGAGACTGACTTTGAAGAGTCGTTTGCACTTGTAGCACGTATTGAAGCCATCAGAATTTTCAGAGCATATGCCGCTCATAAGAATATGACAGTTTATGAGATGAACGTGAAGACAACATTTCTAAAAGGGGTACTAAAATAAGAGGTGTATGTTAGTCAACTAGAGGGGTTTGTAGATCAAGATCATCTTAATCACGTATTCAGATTGAGGAAAACTCTTTATGGATTAAATCATGCTCCACGTATCTGGTACGACATGCACTCAAAATTCCTTCTCAGTTAGAAATTTGTCAAAGGTGTAGTCGATCCGACATTGTTTACACGGAAGGAAGGCAAGGATATAATCATTGTACAAATTTTTGTTGACAACAAAATTTTTGCTTCTATTAATCCACTTTTCTGTAAAAAGTTTGCAAAAGAAATGAGCTCACGTTTTAAGATGTCGAAGATGAGAAAAATGTCATTCTTTTTAGGGTTACAAGTTTCTTAAAATCTCAGAGGCATCTTTATTAATCGGTCAAAATATGCTCTTGAAATGCTTAAGAAATATGGTTTAGAATCTTGCGATGTTGTTGACAATCCTATGGTGGAGCGGTCAAAACTTGATGAGGATCCACAAAGGACTCCTATTGACCCTACTTGTTACAGAAGTATGGTCGGCACCCTTATGTATCTTACAGCAAGTCATCTTGACCTAGTATTTGTTGTTTGCATGTGTGCCCGGTATTAGGCGAAGTCTACCGAAAAGCACCTTACTGCGGTTAAATGGATATTTCGGTACCTAAAAGGAACCAATAATATGGGTATGTGGTATCTGAAAGACGCCAGATTTGATCTAACAGCTTTCACAGATGCAGATCATGCAGGTTGCCAAGATACCATACGAAGTACTTCAGGAAGTGCACAGTTTTTGGGGGAAAAGTTAGTTAGTTGGTCGTCTAAGAAACATAAGGTACTTCAGTCTCAACTACATAGGCAGAGTATCTTTCCTTATCTGGTTGTTGTGCATAAATCCTATGGATGCAATCATAGTTGACAGACTATGGATTCGAATTCAACAAGATCCCTTTATACTGCGACTCCAAGAGTGCGATTGCCTTATCTTGCAACATTGTTCAGCATTCGAGGATGAATCACATTGTAGTTCGCTACCATTTTATCAAAGCGCAAGTTGAGAATGAAGTGGTTGAACTTTACTTTGTCAAGACCGCATACCAATTGGCGGATATCTTCACTAAAGCACTCAGAAGAGAACGCTTCGAGTTTCTACTCAGCCGCCTTGGTATGCAAAGCATAACACCATAAAAGCTCAAGAGTCTTGCAGAGTCAGATTAAGAGTAATGTATTACTACTTTTTGTATCCTTTGAATTATTAAAACAAAATACAAAAATATAAAATCAAAAAAAGAAAATATAAAAGCAAAAAATTTAAAAACACAAAAATAATCTTCTCGACATGTCTCTCGGCATAGATAATATTTACATCTGAAGAAACTAAAGAATCATTTATCTGGTGGTCGGGGAGACTCAAACCACAAGATAGCAATGTTTAGAGAGAGAGAGAGAGAGTAGAGAGAGAAATAAATGTGTAAAATAAGATGAAATGGAAAATAATACAAGAGTCTCAACCCCTCCATGGAAGCCATGGAGGGGTATTTATAGTCCATACACTTCTAAACTATATATAATTGCCTATTCTAGTCCTTGCGTATGAGACTATAATAAACTATGGTAATTCCATAATGTCGTCACGTAAAAATGGATTTCTAACAATCTTCCCTCACGGGACGATATATTGAATTACTTACAATATTTTCCTAACAAGTACATATAGAATAAGAACAAGAAATTCCATGAAGCTTCTAATACTGATGACGTCTTCTATGGTCTTTGACTTCAAGTCCGCACTTCAACATGAATCATCTTTGTAGTACCTTGTAGGAGAAATATTAAAATAGGCATAAACTAGGTAATCCATACACTTCTTGGTTAAGGAGAAGCTTCTGAATCAGCTTCCCCCTAATTCATGCCACGTATTCTTCTTTTAGAAGCTTTCAAAGCATCCCCCCAAACTAGCAATCCTCTCTTGAGCAGTTTCAAATCTTTCTTACAAGCTTAGAATAATTAAGCGCACAGCGAAATTAGTAGGATACCACATCAAATATTACTACTTCTTTAAGAATAATCTTAGTGATTAACCGTTTGAGGAGACATTAACTGGATCAGCAACGCATCTTCTCACACTTGAATAATTATTCTCACAACTCTTCCCCCTGGAAATTCAAATAATGCATACTAACTTTCACAAGATATCTTTTCCCCCATGTGGTTGAAGAAATGCACTCAAAAGCCACAAGTTAAAGCGTTGATCTTCTCTGCGGTTATGACATTTGACTTCTCGGCATGGCCTAACAAAAAAGATTTTCAAGAAAGATGACTTTTTCAAGCTTTTAAGAAAAAGAAAGGTAAAGACTCTCGGGTGTATCTCCTCCTTCCCCCTTGCTGGTTTTGATACTTTGGAATCAGCAAAACCCTGTACGCACAAATACTTGAATACTTGTGTGAAGAATAAATTAGCTCAAATCTATCCTATGAGAACCAACTGCTAATTAAATCTCTACTCATAAACTCTTTCTGACTATCTTTTTACCAACCGTTTTATAGGCTATTTGAAGTAACCACTAATGGAGTAAACCCGATATACCAAACTTGAAATTGAAGTAGAATTCCCCGTTCTTGTGACTTAAGCTTGTTGGAAGAACAATGTTGAGAAACTCAATACTTACCAAGCAAAGTATGAGACATTCATCACCTTTTTCGATTATCCACAACGTCTTCTGCGTGTGACACTAAGAACTACAACGTATCTCCTTTAAGTGATAGTTATCCAGGTCTTCAACCAACCACCCCGATTGCTGGTAACTAGATAACCTAAGTCTTCATCTTAAATCTTAAGCCCAAGCAGCAAGTTATCATTGAAAGTCATGCATCCAACCAACCCCGACTTCAAGATAAAATAAGAACACGCCTTCGTAAAATGCCGCTTCAATCTTAAATAAGTGATACCCGATCAACTTTGTAGTCACGTAGAACAATTAATACCAAATCTAGCCATTAAAATTTAGTTCCATAATTCTTTTTACAAATTGATCCCGGTCTTGTCACATTGTCACTTTGTCATTTTAAACCTCGAATACAACCAAAAACCTGTTAATCTTAAATATTTAGTCCAAGTTAACCAATTTATACACCAATTTGTATAAAATTTTAGTTAAGAAACTAGAACTACATTAAACAAGCTCAATGCTTCTAGTCATACTACCGGCCCAAGTTGAAATGACCAAAGGATTGTAGTAAGATATGAATTTGATCGAACAGTGATATAGGAGGATAGTGTTAAAGAGTTGTTGTTGAAGATGATTAAGATTGATATTTCACAGAATTTTATAAATCTTCACTAAAACCAAGAAATCCAAGTATTTTACGGGATTTTACAAAGTAACACAAATCGTAGAAAATAAAATCTTTTTGGATAAATATAATATTTCACTTGGAATATGTCAATGTAATGTTTCACTTGGAATATGTCAATGTAATGTTTCACTTGGAATATGTCAATGTAATGTTTCTCTTGCATACATATTTCGCTTGCATATTTCGCTTGACCTAAGAAAAATTAAGCAGAGTTTTGTTTCCTAGAAATGACATATTTCGCTTGAACTCAACCTGTCATATTTTGCTTGTATACATATTTCACTTGCATACATATTTCGCTTGCATACATATTTTGCTTACATATTTCTCATGCAAACATATTTCGCTAGCTTCAAACCTTCATATTTCACTTGCTTTAAAAACATACTTTTTTCGAAAAAATAACCAAAAACCCACCCTTTTTGACGTCTTACCTTGATTTTTTTGTACAACTAGTTACCTTAGGCCTAGATCTTGCTTAAATACATAAACTTTAACACTTTTAAACACAAAAATCTGGGCTTTGATTTTCGAACCACGAAACCAAAAGGACAAAAAATAACGATCTAGACAAGATATAAACGCACATAAACTCACGATATCACCCCATGGTGACTGATACCGGACCATACAAATAAAAACGACCCAAGTTCGTAACCTAGGCTCTGATATCAATTGAAGAAACTAAAGAATCATTGATTCGGTGGTCGGGGAGACTCAAACCACAAGATACCATGTTTAGAGAGAGAGTAGAGAGAGAAATAAATGTTTAAAATAAGATGAAATAGAAAATAATACAAGAGTCTCAACCCCTCCATGGAAGCCATGGAAGGGTATTTATAGTCCATATGCTTCTAAACTATACATAATTGCCTATTCTAGTCCTTGCGTATGAGACTATGATAAACTATGGTAATTCTGTAATGTCGTCACGTAAAATAGATTTCTAACAACGTCCTTAGAAATGTCATTCAATAATGACACGAGGTTGTAAATAAATTTTGAATGAGAGTTTAAATGTTTTAAAAAATGTCTTTTCTATTTTTCTATCGTTTGTAATCACATGTCAGATTGCAACCCATGCTTCTATTAAAAGGAAAATATACGCTTCAATGCATTTATCCTTAATAATGAAAAGAGAAATCATTTCGTTCTTGAGCTATTTGATTAAATTATACAAAATTTAGAAGCTCAAGTCAAAGCTTGTGTACGTTTCAGTGCACAACCCATGCTCCTCAAGAAAAGAAAAATGTATGTGTCAGTGTGTTTATTCTTCAAAATGAAGAGAAATCTTCTTTGATCCAAACAATTTTCCTTTTAATTGATTTTAAAAACTCAAGTTCGGGTCAATCATTTCTAAAAAAGTATGAATTTAAATCAGAATCAATTTCTTCATCAGAAAAAGCGTTCAAGTAAATTCAAACTCTCGATCAAAAATAATAGATCTTTAAATAGAATACAAGTCTTTGTTCGAGAGGGAGAAAGTGTTTTATAAATTGCTTTCACTAAAGTCATGTGTTGATCCCTTTTGAACAGTTCTTACTTAGCTTGTTAAAGCTTAGTTGTATTGGATAGATCCAAGACAACTATAGTAGAAACTAAGATTGAGAATATCACAAACTAACAGTACTAACTATTATAACTAACAGTACTAATAAACTAACAGTACTCTCATTTTGTTCTGGCAGTACTAACTATAACACTAGCAGTACTAACTAAGCTTGTCAGTACTAACTCTTCCCTTGGCAGTACTAAGTGAGATAAGTTTAATTCCTAACAATCCTCCCCTAAACTTATGATTGTCATCTAAATCTACAAGTTTCTCTGAATTAAACCTTGAGAGGATTCTTCTAAACACTTTACCTTTTTGGTCTTTCAATCATCATGAATATCTTCCTAAGAAGTTCTCTGGATATCTTATTATTTTATTCCACCAAGAGCTTTGCTGCCAATATCTGTGTAAGAACACCTCTTGACAAAGGATACTCCTTCTCTACTAGCATGTAGATGTTAATTCCATCCTTTGTAGATACATAATGTACTCCACATATATCATATAGTCTCCATGTTATATCATGAACATGTTTCTGAGACTTCCATAACTCATCATCAACATCAGGTTTAAAAAATCTCTTCAACTCTACCCAGAGCTCAAATTCTTTATCTTTTGTAAGATCTGTTGAGTTGAACCTTTCTTGAACCAGACTCTATAGTTTGACTAAATCATCTCTGTCAAAAGACTTTAGCATATCTTTAAAAATCTGATATACCTCTGTATGATTACCTACCCTGATGATTTTCCAGTATATTCTTGAATCTTTAGTGTAAACCTCCTATTCAATGATTGGATATTTGGTTTGCAGAGCTTCTCAACATTCATCCCTTCTTCTGGAACTATGATCATCAATCGTTGTAGTTCTTTTTGTGATAGTTCATCATCTTCTTTCTCTTTTGATTCTTTAGCTGGTTCTGAGTTTTCACTAGTCTTTTGCCTCTTAGAACTCCCTTGATCAAGTTCTTCTTCTGCATCCCTCTTTGAACTTCCAGCTGCTAACTCAGGAACTTCTCTCCTAATTTAAGTCTCCATGGTTATAAAAGCGCCTACTCTCCTCATTGTTGCTTCAAACAAATTCTTGAGCTCATCAAAGGAAAGTCTCTTTAATTGTTGCAGAGTGTGACTTCCCATATGCTTGATATAGTTAGACATATAAGTTCTCTGTTGAGCTTGTGTGAGTGTCGTGTTCCTCCTTTCTTCAGCTCTTTGTTGGGCAAAATATATTTTTCTTTGGTTGATAAGTTCTGCAAGCAGTCTTGCTTTTTCAGCTTTAGAGTATTTTTCTCTTTTTTCTGCTTGTATCCTTTGTGCTAGCTCTTCATCAGATTAATTGTAGCTTGTGTGTCTTCCCATTATTTAATATTGAAAGAGATAGCTTCTTCATGCACCCTGGCAATCCTCTTCCTTTCTTCTTCATCAAGTTGTTCTTGCAATCTTACAGCTGCTTCATAACCAATTCTTTCTTGTCTTTGCTACAACTTTGTCTTAGTTTGCTCTGGCTCAGATTCATCCATTTTAGCCTTACCTTTTTCTTTGGTTGCACTCCTCTTAATATACACTAGTATCTCAGCAGTACTAATGTCTTTAGCAGTAGAAACTCTTGGAGGACTGACAGTACTAATAGAAGCACCAGCAGTAGTAACTGCTGCACCAACAGTACTAACATCTTTAGCAGTATAAACTTCAGTTTCAAACTTCATTTCTTGTCCATGCCTCCCTTGAATCTCTGCATCATGTTGTACCAATGTAATATTAGGATCTTGATCAATTTCATCTATCTTCCTCTCCTGTTTGGAAGAATCTTCTGAATCCTCTTCATCATCTGAAACAATAATTTTGGCTCTCCTTCTAGCTTGGCTTATCTTGACAGTCTGCTCTAACTTCTTTACCTTTTTGATAAGTTTAGTAAAAGCATCACCATAGGTTTGTTTTGTTTGCTTCAATTATGTCTCCAAGCTTTCCACTTTATTTAACAATTGTGTACATAAAACTGTCAATTCATGTAGTGTCATACTGCCCTCATCACTTCCAAGTGTGTTAACTTTTGGGAGAGGTAAATCATAAGACTATATAGGTACCTTCTCATACCTAGTCTGAGTAATGGAACCCCTCATGGCTTCTTGGCACCTGGGACTATCACATGTACCAATTTCCTGAGAAAGAGGCACATTAGGTATTTCTGTGGGTTGGGTCTTAGTAATGTTACCACTAGCTTGTGTTGCATCTAAGCTAGCAGCAGTAGTGGTAGCCCTTCCCACTCTATCACTCCACTCCTCATAGACAGCCTCATCTGGTACATTGGATATAGGCTCACTAGTCTGAGGTAACTCAGTGACCTCTTTTAAGACTTACCTAGGTGTTTGAGTCTTTTGGTGTGATGATGATACAATAGTAGGGATTGATTCTTTATTTGTAGGTTGAGCAGTAGAAGGTGGTGGTTAGGGTTCCAGAAGGATGTCCTGAACCTTCACCCTCTGCTGCTTGAATTACCAGCATACTTTAAAACAAAGGTGTGTGTTCCCCAAAAAATCCTCTTTTCATATTACTAAAAAGTTTTGTAGTTAAAGTAGGAGCAATATATTTCCTGTTGTGGGGATTAAGAAATCTTTTGTTCTTGTTCAAAAAGATTTGTATAAATCTTGGATACATTAAAAACTTATATTTACTATTTAAGGTTTTCACCATACCATCAAAAATCAATTTAGAAAAGTTAAAAGTCCTGTTTGTGTCCAAGAAAATAATAGCAGTTGTTATATTGCTACTAAATTGTTCCCAAACAGTTTTCTTAGGATTAAGACAGTGTAGAATGGTATGGATCAAAAATCTCTACTGAAAGGAAAATTTGCCTTTTTGAAAAGTCAGTTTATCATCAGTTAAAACATATCTCATCAGTGAGAGTTGATCAAATATTTCAGTAGTTGGAAAAACACTAATACCTTCTACATCTGCTAATTGGAGATGTCTCCTAACAGATGTTTTAGTAACAGTGAATTCTTTGCCATAAACTGTAGCAGTTATTTCTTGTTCTCCATTATCAACTGTTTTGACAGTAGCAGTCTGCCAAAACTTTTTTATTAGAGAAACATAGATAGTAGGATTCGTAGTAAGAGCATACTTTATATGACTTCCATTGAGACAATCTACTATCTCTTAGAATCATTCACTTCTAGTTGGTTTCTTTAGATAAGCAACCATGTTGTGTTTGTCGCAGAATTCTAAATTCGCCATTGTAAAGTAAGAAAAGGTTGAGTAGGGTCTGGGATATATTCGTTTATGAGAGTATGAGGGTTTGACAAAGTTAATTGAGATTATATAGAGAACTCTTAAGGTTTGGATTGGACTGACTGAATAAAATTGATTCTTTATCTTGTAGAAAACTTATAAGTGAATGAAAGATCAAGAATTATCCAAATCACAAAAACCTATAAGAGATTTAGTTGGCGGAAATATCTTAACGACTATATTTAATTAGAAAAAATATGTTATTCCCAAACAGTATTAATGGTAGTGTAGCAGTACTAAGTTTAGACTAACATTACTAAGTAAAAGCCCAGTAGTACTAAGAAAAAATGGCCAGCAGTACTAAGTAATGCCTAGCAGTACTAAGTAATGCCCATCAGTACTAACCTTTGAGATACCAGTTTTAACCTTAATTCTGTTCCAAAAGGCATTTCCATCATCAATGATGATTCTCACAAGCTCTCTTTCTGTTTTTAAGCTCACTGTATCTCTCGATTCTTTTGCTCACTGAAACACTCTGTCTGTTTTTGCTTTCTCTCATTTCTTTTAAGCTCACACTTTCTCTCTGTCTATTTTTGCTTTCTCTTATTTCTTTTAAGCTCACTTTTTCTCTTAATTCTCACAGTATTAATCATAACAGCAGTAGAAAGTATACTTACCAGTAGTAAGGTAGACCAACAGTACTAACTTGAATTTCATCATTAGTTGTTGTTCAATTCTATTTAAAGCATCATTTGTGCATAATCTGTTGCATATTAATACAATTAACCTCCCCTCAATCAATACTTCAAGAGTTAAGCATTCCAATACTTGCAATCAGATATTGAAATCTTCCAACATTAAATGCCTTTGTGAGAAGATTTGCAACATTTTGATCTGTGTGAATCTTGATCACCTGAATCAACTTCTTCTCATAAGAGTCTCTGATGAAATGGTGCCTAATCTCTATGTGCTTGGTTTTAGAGTGAAACACTGATTTTTTACAATACAGATTGTACTTTCATTATCAATGTAAATCTTGATGTTCATGAAGTTAAACCCATAATCAATCATTTGATTTTAGATCCACAACACCTGCCCACAGCAATTAGCAGCAGCAACATATTCTGCTTCAGTGGTAGAGTTGGCAACTATAGTCTGCTTTTTACATTGCCATGAACTCAACCTTTTGCCAAGAAATTGATAACTCCTGTTGTGGATTTCTTGTCAAGGCTAGCTCCGGCATAATCACTATCAGAAAAGGCTTCCAAGTCAAATGGTGAATCTTTAGGATACCAAAGGCCCAATTTAGGCTGACCTTTCAAGTATCTAAAGATCCTCTTCACTGCATAAAGATGTGAGACTTTAGGAGTAACTTGAAACCTTGCACAAGCATAAACAGCAAATATTATGTCAGGCCTAAAAGCTGTCAAGTACATCAATGATCCAATCATTGATCTATATAAATGAACATCCACATCCTCAGCTTCTTCATCCTTGAGCAATGCCTTGTTAGTCTCTATTGGAGTGCTTGCTGTCTTCACACTGGCAAAATCAAACTTCTTTAATATATCATCCACATACTTGTCTTGGCTGATGAAGATCCCATTATCTTTCTGCTTTACTTATAACCCTAAGAAGAAAGTAAGCTCTCCTATAAAACTCACTGAATCCCTGTGCATCAAATGACAAACTCATCACATAAAACTTACTTTGAAGACACCAAAGATGCTGCCAGTCAACATACACTTCACTAACAGGATGTTCCCTTTTGTCCCTTCTTGATGAATAAACTCCTTTTCAATAGTGCCTCTAACTAAAACCACTCTAATAAGTAGTAGACAAGTCTCATACCAAGGCTTTAGGAGCTTGATAGACCATATAAAGCTATTTCTACCTTATAAACTTTATCAGGGAACTGTGGATCTTCAAAACCAGGAGGTTGGCACACATACACCTCCTCTTCAATAGTACCATATAAAAAGGCACTCTTCACATCCATCTGGTACACAATAAACCCCATAAATGATGCATAGGCCAAAAATAACCTGATTGCTTCTATCCTAGCAACAGGAGCAAAAACCTCATCATAATCAATTCCTTCTTCTTGGGTGTAACCTTGTGCAACCAGTCTTGCCTTGTTTCTAACTACTATCCCTCTCTCATCTTTCTTGTTTCTATAGACCCATTTTGTTCCAATGGCATGCTTGCCTTTGGGTAAATCAACCAATCTCCAAACCTTCTGCAAACTAAACTGTAGCAACTCATCTTGCATTGCCTCTATCCAGCTTGGATCTGTCAAAGCTTGTGTCACCTTCTTGGGTTCTATTTGTGAGAGAAAACAGGCAAATAAGCAGTTTTGATAATCTTTGTGATTTGTTCTTCTCTGCTTATTAATGTAACTGACCAAAGCATGTTCTTCAGAAATCTTGGTCATCCTCCTTGTTTGAGTAGCTGAATTTATGTCTCCAATGATCTGGTCTTTAGGATGATCCTTGTGTATTCTGGTTGTGGGAATAGGACTGACATTCATGGTTGTTTCCAAGTTGTTAAGGTCAGCCTCTGCACCCTCATCTTCATCATCATATGCACCACTAAAGATACCAGTATTTAGAAGATCAGCAGTATCCTCCAAATCAGGCATAAGAGGATCAGTTAGAAGATCATCAGCATTATCAAAACTTTGCCCAGCAGCACTAACAGATGGACTAACAGTAGAAACTCTGTTAGTGCTGGTAGCATAACCTTCCTTCTGTTGAACAAGCAAATTATCCAATTCAGCTCTAAAATCTTGCACATTCTGGTCACCTTCTTTATTTGAAGCTCCTCCTTCCTTCTCTTGACCATTTCTTTCACCCTCATTTGCTGGTTTTTCATTAGTCTTTTTACCAGCATCATCAGCAACTGCATCCTCTGAGCTCTGTAGACTATCATAAAGTAATGGTAGCATAATATATTATTGAGTAGGTACTTCATCAACATTATCCTTGATACCTGCATTCCTATTAGTTTGATTTCCTACAGTAACGGGCTCATAATTTATAGAATTTGTTAGTAAATCAATATCAAAGATCCAATCTGGTCCACTTCCTGTGACATTGGGTTTGTTTTCAAGAAAGGTTATGTGCAGGTTCTCCTCTACTTTCCTAGTTCTAGTGTTAAATACCCTAAAAGCCTTGCTATTTATAAAGTATCTAACCAAGAACCCATCATCAGCATTCCCATCAAATTTGCCTAGGGGATCTAAGGTATCAAGAACGGTCACAGGACACCTAAAAGGTCTCATAAAACTTATACTAGGTGGTCTACCAAGTAATAGTTTATAAGGTGTCTTGTTGTGTGGCTTAGTCACTAAAACCCTATTTTGAACATAGCAAGCAGTATTAACTGCTTCGGCCCAAAATGTATTAGGTAAGAGTGAATCTGCTAGCATAGTCATGGCTGCCTCTATTAGTGTCTTATTCTTTCTTTCAGCAACTCCATTTTGTTGTAGAGTTCTAGCAACACTGAATTTCCTCTTAATCCCTTTTATCCCACAGAACTGATTCATGTCATTATTTTTAAATTCAGTTCCATTGTCACATCAGATGATTTTAACCTTATGATTTATTTGGTTTTTAATGCCAGTTATAAAAGTTTTAAGGATCCCACTAGTCTCATCCTTAGTGGCCAAAAAAATCCAACTAAACCTACTAAAGTCATCAGTGACAACAAGGCAATATGTCTTGTGATTGATACTCCTTACAAATGTTGGTCCAAATAAGTCCATATGCAACATTTATAAGGGTTGGCTGATAGAACTCACAAGCTTGGTCTTACAAGAGGCTTTGTGTTGCTTTCCCTTCTGACAAGCAACACAAGTATGGCCATTTTCAAAAATCTTTGAAGGCAGTCCTCTTACAAGGTTTCCCCTCACACGTTTGTTCATAGTTTTAAAGTTTATATGACCAAGCCTCCTATGCCATAAATTAGACTCATCTATTGTAGCCTTTGCAAATAAACAAGTCAAACCTCCTGAAGGAACAACATTCTTTATATCAAAACTGTACATGTTGTCATGTTTGGGAACTTTAAGCAAGACTTGACTTTCATCAAGTAGCCTAAAGTCAGGAGATAGAACAAGACATTCAGTCTCAGTGAAAATAACATTGTTTTTCTTGTCACACATTTGTGAGATAGAGAAAAGGTTAAACTTAAGTTCCTTTACAAAGTATACATCTTCAAAGTCTAATTTACCAGTCCTAATTTTACCTTTTCTAGTAATTTTACCTCCTTTAGGACTTCCTCCAAATGCAACAAATCCACCATCAATCTTTTGATAATCTAAAGGAAGGACTTGTTTCCAGTCATATGCCTAGAGCATCCACTGTCAAAAATCCCTTGATCCTGTAAAGTATATTGTGGATTACCCTACACTCAAAATAAGAAGATTAGTTTCTCTTGGGGACCCAAGCCATTACTGACTTGAGTCTGCCTTGTAGATCAACATAGTCAAATATTTTAAGCATGTATGATCTACTGTCTTTGGAGGTATGGTCAATAACATTTCCTGTTGGTCTCCAAATCCAGCATGCTGAGGACTTAACAGCATTTTCCCTATTTTCCTTAGCAGCACTAACTACTGCTTTTGGCCCATTAGTAGTTACATTGTTAATCCTAGCAGTATTAACTTTTTCATTAAAATTATTGGTTTTAGCTGCTGGTTTTTGGTTAAAATCCCTTCTTACTGGTGAATGTGCTTTAAAATAAGAATATGTTGTCGGTAATGCATCATTCACTTTTAGTTTAGGGGCGGCAATATTAACAGGGGCGGCAATATTAACAGGCCTGGCAGTACTAATTGATGCTGCTGCTCTTGGAGAGCTTTGCTTAGCAGCATTAACTGGTACTTGTCCTGACTTTGTTGCAACTGCTGTTGGAACAAAATTCCTTTTAGGATGTGGGTGAGTCAATTTATTTTGGTGGTTCACCCTCTGAGCATTGTTCCATACTGGTCTAATTTCCCTTGGACCAGTAACCCTTCCCTTATTATTCAACACTGGTTTTTCTACCATTTTATTTTCATGAAAATTACAGTCTTTGATTAAATGGTTGAGACTCCCACATACAAAACAAGCTTTCTTTATAGACTCAAAACCATTTCCTAGTTTCTAAGTCATAATATCATTCCAGTTTCTTCTATTATCCCTAGGACTTTGACTTTTCCTAGGATACTCTACTTGCCTATGTGTGTTTTCCTTATTAACAGATTTCACATTCTCACCAGATTTGACAAAATTGATTTTAGTAAACTTTGGTTTTGTCTGATCAGATTTAGGTCTAAACACACTATCATTATCACTATTAGTGTCCCATTCTTCAATGATAGGAGCACTAGGCATAACAGTTTTAGGCTTTTCTACAATATCCTTACTAGTCTTAGATATACTAGTTTTAGTTTCACTCACTTTAGTCTTATAGACAGAATCATCTAACCCAGCAAAGGATCAGTCAGATCTTGAGGGCATGTAGTTCCCAGTGTAGGGAGGGGGAACTGGCATGGAAACCCTTTAACCTGTTTTATATCTGTCATTTACTGGACTATCTTCCACATTCTCCTTTCTCTACTATTATAACCACACTAGGAAACCAATTCACTCTCTTTCATTTGACATTTGACTAATATAACCAATACCAATTTTGTCTTTAGCACTTATTTGACTATTAATTAGTTTAGTTAGATTCTTTAATGATTCTTCAAATTTTTCTAGTTTAAGTTTCAAATCATCTTTCTCTTTTAAAGCTTCTTCTAACTGCTTTTTAAGGTCTTTGATAGAAATATCTTTCACTTAGACATCATACTTTAAAAATGCAATATCTTCTTCATAAACAGCTTCATTCTTTTCATGAACAACTATCCTAGCTTCAAATGATTCTAGTCTCATTCGATAACCTATAATTTCTAGATTAGATTTATTAAGAGCTTCGCGCTGTTGATCATACTATTTTTGAAGAGTTTCATATGATTTTAAGCAATCTTTAGAGCAAGTATGTACCTCAGAGTCTGAACTTGATGAACTTGATGAACCTTAGGATGTATAGGCCATTAGAGCAAAGTTTGTGATGCCTTCTTTAGCCTGAAAGTTCAAATCATAACCACCTATCCCATCTTGAACAACCAAGGCATTTGTAGTAGATGTATCCACTGGTGCATTCCTTTTTGGAGCATCTCTATTTCTGTTCTCCTGATTCCTTGGTGCCCTACATTCTCTAGCAAAATGACCTCTCCTATGGCAGTTGTAGCATTCAACCTTTGTCCTGTCAAAGCTAACAGTCTCTTTGTCATTTAAATCCATCTTCTTTCCTGTCTTCTTTATGAACCTCTTAACTCTCATGGTAAGCATTGCCACTTGCCATTTGAGATCCATTTCTTCAAGATCATTAGTATTAATCTGTTCCAAATCTTTATAGTCCAACTGTGGGGCATTAAACTGGTTAGCAAAGAAAGAAAACATGACATCATTAACATATGATGTAGTAGAAGCTTGATCCTTAAAACTAGCAGCAGAAACACTACTAGCAGTATTAACTGTTTCATTAGTACTGCTAGAGTTATCTGAGGCAACAAAAGCTACATTCTGAGAAATTAAGCTTAAACTTGATTTGCCTTTAATATCAGATTCATACACCTTCAGATTATAAAATAAATCATCCATGCTCAATGTGTCTAGATCAGATTTGTTTCTCATGATTAAAGCAATATTATTCCAAGCTGATGGTAAGCTTCTTAACAACTTCATATTTGCATCCTCCTAAGAGATAACTTTACCATGGATTTCAAGTTGACTAATAAGATTTTGAAACCTATCATAGGTTTTATCCAGTCCTTCTTGACTTGATGCAGCAAAGTTTTCATAATTTTGCTTGAGAATAGTCTTCTGCATTTTCTTTGATTCCTTGTTTCCTCCAAACCTATTCTTGATAGCTTCCCATAGGGAATTTGCATCCTTGCAGGCATGCAACTTCAGTAGGTGCTCATTAGGAATGGCCAACAACAAAGTGCTCTTTTGCTTTCAATTCATTCTTCTTTGCTAGCTTTTGTTCTACAGTTTTAGGAGGAATAGGACCTTCAGCACCAGTACTAGCTGATGCAACTATAGCAGGTGCATCACCATTCACAATAACCTCCCAAAGAGCATAATCAGTATGAGTAAGATATTGCTCCATTCTCATGCTCCATAGATCATAGTCTCCTGTTTTGAGTATAGGAAGTTTTAGTGCAGACACTGTTTGGGTAGTTTTTTACTGTGATTCCATCGTTTCTTTGATTATGAGATCTTGTGTAGATAGTGTTCTTCTTATTCAACGTTTCTCAACAAGCTCTGATACCACTTGTTGATCCCTTTTGAACAGATCTTACTTAGCTTGTTAAAGCTTAGTTGTATTGGATAGATCCAAGACAACTATAGTAGAAACTAAGATTGAGAATATCACAAACTATGCAGAATCTAGTTTGTAATACTAAAAAAATAATGAAATAGTAAAACAAGATCTTGCTAAACTTTCAATATATTAAACACAATCAAAGTTACAGAATAAACTTGAAACTATGAATACTAACTATGAGAAAATGACGTTCTAGCTCTAAATCTACAAACGATGCCTTCGGATTCCTTTTTATACACCAAGGAAACCTTAATGAGCTTACAAACGCGTCAAGTGATCAATTCATATCTACTCTTAATATATCTCATGCATATCACTTTAGCAGTACTAACTATATAACTAACAGTACTAACTATTATAACTAACAGTACTAATAAACTGATAGTACTAACATTTTGTTCTGGCAGTACTAACTATAACACTAGCAGTACTTACTAAGCTTGTCATTACTAACTCTTCCTTTGGCAGTACTAAGTAAGATAAGTTTAATTCCCAACATCATGGATATAAACGGAAAAGTTCTTTAACTTTACAGGCCACAATTTGATAGGGAGTTAATTAATTTTAACTCCAAGGGCTTAAGGCGTCATAAGTTAATAACTTACGGACTTAGAAATAATTTTATTTTGGGGACAAGTGAAAAAGGCCTTAAAATAAAAAACTACAAGGACTAAAGCGGTCAATACTTAATAGTTTAATAAGTCTTAGGAAACTTATATATGAGTTTGAAAAGAGTTTAAAACCACGGGGACTAAAACTGCTAAATTTTAAAAGTTACCTGCATGTTTACTCATTCTACCATAATCACAAAACCAAAAAATGAAACCCACCTCACCATTTTCGTACAAATCTGTACCATATCAAGAAATCGTTTTTAATTAAAAAGGTAAAACACAAAAATTGTTCTTTACACTCTCCTTAATTCACATCTCAAACGATTATATTAATTTGTAGTCCATCTTTCATATTCATTTAATTTAGAGTTAGAGTTCTTAATTTTTGAATTTATGTTATAGCTTAATTAACCATAGGGCTTTGATTGATTTTAGTGCGTTTAAGCTTATGCCAATTCGGTTTTTAGTAATTTTAACATATGGAAGAGTTATGGTTGATTTACTCAACGAAAATCATGCGAAAATGCAAATGAGTGTTTGAAATTGTGTTAGTTGTTATAAGATACTTACTTATGTTTGTTTGTGTGTTTATGTTTTTCGTTTGGTATGTGGAATCACAAATGTGTGTTATTGTGATTTCTCATGCGTGAATGGGTCGAAACAAGTGGGAAAACCATTCAAAGTGTTTTGTTTATGTTTAAATGAATCAAATTAAGTGTGTTTGTGCTTAAAAATAACTAGATATATAACTTAATGAGAGAATTGCAGAAATGGTCCTTGTTGTTTAGCCAAATTGCACATTTGGTCCGCTGAGTTTCGAAATTGCAAAAAACGTCTGTGTGGCAAAGGTTTGGTTCCACTTTTGGTCATTAGTCAAACTAAAATGACAAAAATACCCTCGTCTTCTTCTTTTTCTATTTTCTCTTTGAATATTTATATTTTTTAATATTTATATCATCCAACACTCATACACATATACACACAACCACAAAACTATATGTTGCTATATAACCACCTTGTTCCTACTCTTTTCTTAAATTAGTAAAATATTCAAAATCACAAAAACAAAAAACACAAATCTACCTCACCTCTTTAACCTCACATAACAGATCTAAAAAAACACATAACAGATCTAAAAAACACAAATCTACCTCACCTATTTAACCTCACTTCTTCAGCAACCATAAAATCAAAATCATTTTTTTGTTATAACCAAATGTTATAGACACACTCACTAATAGATCTAAAACATAAGTGGTTCATGTCAATTCGTGAATAGGTGGTGGTGTTCTGGTTTTGTGATTTTCTTGAAAAATAAGAGGGTTTATGATGAGGGTTTGTTTTTAGACTAAGGTTTGTTTATTGATGAGAGGTTTTGTTTAGACAACAGTTTGTTTATTGAAAAATAACAGATTTAGATAGGCGGTGGTTGCGCAGATTTAGACAAGGGTTTGTTTTTCCGGCCACGTTGTTTTTTCGACGAGCAACAAAGGTCTGAGTGGAAACTAGAAGGGGGGGGTTGAATAGTTTACCGGTTCATTTTACATTTTAAAAGTTTGCTTTCAAAATACTTAGATTCGAGTTGTATGTTCAACCAATAAACAATATGAATCAACAATGTAAATATCTAAACTAATACTAAATAACAATGACAACAATATAAAGAGATTAGGAAAGGAACAATCAAACCAAAATGCCAAGATTTATAGTGGTTCGGCTATGAAGCTCCTCTTTACCCTACTCCACTCCCCGAGTATCCTACTCAAGATTTCACTACATCAACAAGTTCCCTTT